>JAJLXV010000261.1:0-16466 GCA_030571435.1 Myxozyma mucilagina | reverse complement strand
GTGTAGAAAATAAAGATTGTTGTTACAATATCGTTGTGAAGTGCGACGCATACCCACATGCGACGCATACCCTACATTCACGTTATCAAGTAGGATCAGATGAAATAAATTCAGCCGCACAGTGAGCCGCAGTTACAAACCTTTTAAAAGTTACAAAACCTTTAAGGTCATTATGCGGTTCCAAACCAGGAACGGCAGCTTCTTTGGAAAGGAGGAAAAGATGATTGGCCCGCGAAAAGCCCCGGTGGAAAAATGAAACCAGGTTTATTGCCGGGCTCCGGGTCTGACCACTTTTTTTTTTCTTTTCTGCGACCGACGACTTTTTTGTCATTTTCGAGTTTTTGGTGCCTTTTTTTGTCGTCCGCGGATCCAGGGTTAGTTTTGCTTTGCCTGCCTTCTTCTTTTGCTTATCACCCGCACACCCACACCAATACATATAAATCTCCACTCTTTTTTTTTTTTCTAAATGTATTTATCTGCAATTGCTATGATTATATTGCTGTTGTATACTTGAGATTAGAGAAATAGTCACTAACAGCCCCAGAATGATCGCTCGACAGCTCGTCCGTGTTTCGCGCCAGGTAGCGGCTCGCTCGGTAATCCGACCCGCGACCGCGCGATTCTTCTCTGTTTCCTCCATCCGTGGTAAATACTCCTGCTCGATTTGATCTGTTCGCTGCTATAAACGGACCGGCTGAAGCACGATTAAGCAAACGCGGGTGATACTGACTAAGAGACAGGCAACAGCGAGAAGCCGACGGAGACCGCGGTGGACGCGACGCCCAAGGTCTCGTTCTCGATCGAGGACGTCCACGCCGAAACCGACCTCTTCGGCCCCGGAGCCCAGCGCGGCGTTGTTCCGAGCAACCTCGAACAGGCGACCGGTCTCGAGCGTCTCGAGCTGCTCGCGGACATGGCCGGCATCGACCTCTTCGACGAGACGCCGCTGCCGTCGGACAGATACGGCACCATCGCCGACCCCGTCGTGCTCGAGGCCGGCGTGGAGCACAAGTACATCGGCTGCACCGGCATTCCCGCCGACTCGCACGAGATCGAGTGGCTCAACGCGACCGCCCACGAGCCCGCCCGCTGCATCGAGTGCGGTTGCGTCTACCAGCTCAAGTACGTCGGGCCCGAGATCACCGAGGACGCCCATCACCACTAATCGCTCTGCTCTGCTTAGCTTAGCTCTGCTTAGCTCATTAAGCCTCCGACCCTCTGAGCGCTTGTGATTCGCATTTATTCTACTGCCTTCAATACATCATTCTACTACTACTACTACCATACCTTCTACAATTCCATATATTCAGTGTAGTGTACGCAGTTTATTACTGTATCGTGGTAGTACGCTCACTCTTATATCGTAGTAATAATGCACTACGTAGTTATATACATCTAATCGTCGTCAGCGTCCCAATTGCCCGGCATCTGCGTCTTTGGCATCACCGGTCCTCCCGCGCGCTTCGCCATCACAATCTGGTCAACCGACAGAATCGTGTTTACAGTATCAGTCGCCAACTTGATCGCCCAACTCTTCGCCGCCAGCGCATCGTAGATTCCCTCTGCCTTTGCGTCAAGAAGACCGCTGGCATCGGACTCATCAACGTCGATTCCAGCGCACTTGCTGCTCGTCTCGCTCTCGCCATGTGCAGCGTACAATCGTCCGAGCACCTCCGTAGCGTCTAATCCGGCATTGTCGGCCAGAATCCGGGGAACAATCTCAAACGCTTCACCGTATTTCTTAATCGCATGCTGCAGAATCCCCGGCGTTCTCTCTCCATGCGCAGTGATTCTCTGCACGAGCTCAATCTCCGTCGCGCCAGCTCCTGCAACTAATCTTCCGTCCTTTGCCAATGACTTGACGATACTCACACCGTCGTCAATCGCGCGCTCGACGTCGTCTAAAAGTCCCTGTGTAGCGCCACGGACGACAACAGTAGCAGTCCGCGTAGCCTCGTTCTCTTGTCTTACAACCGTCACGCGGTCACCGCCAATCTCCACAGTCTCGACGATATCAACTTTACCCATTTCCTCCGGCATCGGCGCACCGAATCGCGGCAACGGCGTAGCGCCAACAACGCGGCACAACCGGCGTAAATCAAACTTACTCGGCACTCGTAAAACTAAAATACCGTATCGGTTGAGGTAATTGAGCGCGAGTTCGCCTACCGCTGCTCCAGCGACAAGAACGCGAATTCCACTATCCGCCAACGCCTTGATATCAGCTTCCAAATGCGCTTCCTCGTCTTTCGTAAAATCAAGCATCTCCTTCGCGTTGTGCAGCAACACAGTTCCCTTGGTCTCAGTCTGACTGATATCAATCGGGCAAGTAAACACTCCAACCCGCGCTTTACCTGACCCAGACGCAATCTTCTTAATCGATCCCTCTGGCTCGCGGTTAAACACCATTCCCTTCACAACAGTACTCGCGCTCAAACTACTTCCCATAATCTTCACAACGCGCACGTTATCAACGTTAAAGTTACGCGGGTTCTTCGGCATAACAGCAAGCACGGCCTCGGCCACAAGCGATCCAAGAAGATCCTCGGATCCGTATTGCTTTGACATAATCGCAGATCGCACGGCTTTGAGTAGTTGACTGTGTTCGTGCAAGTCATCGGTCTTGTCAATTTCAAGCTCGTCAAGTGCGCTTTGGGCAAATTTCTCGGCGAGTTCGTAGCCTTGAATGATATCTGCGGGATGCAATCCCATGCGGATCAGGTTCTCGGCTTGGTTTAGTAACTCTCCTGCGAGGATAATGACTAAATTCGTAGCATCGCCCATCTACTTTATATTAATTCAAAACCTCTCTTCAAGAAAATGAATTGACATACCTCGGATTCTTGCTGCTGGCTGGCCATTACCATCAACTTTGCCGCTGGGTGAATAACTTCTAATTCGCGTAGAATAGTCGCAGCATCACTCGTCAAAAACACCTTTTGCAAGTCTGACCCTCATTAGCCTTCTATTCCTCAACTAAACACACATATAATAGGAGTCGTACGATTAATCACAATCTTATTCCGTCCACAAGGTCCAATCGAAGTACGAACAATAGCAGCGATCTCTCGACACGCGTCAATATTACGGCTAATCGCTCCATCTTCCGCCTGATAGGTCTGGTATCCAGGCTTAAACAGCTGCGCACCCGGCGCACTGGGCAGTGAAAGTCCAGACATTTTATGCGTTTGATAATTTGGGGAAGTGGACGCTTTGCTTTGCGTCGTCGCGTCGCGTTGAAGCTAAAAGAATATTTTGTGGAAAAGGCCGGGTAACTAGTGGCTTAAGTCATCTACAGCTACAATATGTCAATTCATTTCAAAATGTATGTATTCATTATAATAAATGTACAAATTCATTAAAAAAAAATGCTAAACCTTTTTAGATGCCCGCTTCTTTTTATTTTTATTCCCTGTTTGTGAACCACTCGCCTTTGCCGTAGATTCACCGTCCTTCTTTGCAGCAGCAGCAGCATTTCTCCTTATCGCACTTGCTTTTTCCAATTCTTTAATCTTTTCAGCAGTATCGTCAAACAGTTTCTTCATAATTTCTGTATCATTCGCAATTTTCATTGGCGAAGGATGCGTAATGACATTGCACTCTCTATAAATTTGCCCGCCTTCGCCGTATGCGCCATCTGCATTCATAAGCGCATGTAAAATAGTTTGGGCACCACTAACTGGACTTTTCAGAATAAGCCACCAGAATGGCCACATTATAAGATACACAAGTAATCCCCATAAACTTCCCAAGGTGACGAAATTCCGAGTTGAAGAGGTTCGTACAAAACCTGGATCAGCGAGACTTATTCGCACGTTATTAGGTTGCGCGTCAGGTCGTGGTGTACTTTCAATACGACGCTGAAACTCTGCAACAAATAACCGAAGAGCAAGTTTCGACGAGCCAAAGACACGCCATGGTCTTGCGATTGGGTATTTTCGTGATTCAAAAGCAGGATCATTGATATCAAAGTCTGCTAAAACGTACGTTGCGCAACCTGCGATCACGACACGAACGTCGCGGTCTGCTGGCTGTGCGCGTAATGCTGGTGACAGTAGTGTAAGTAAATGATAATGACCTAGGTAGTTGACTCCGTACTGAGATTCAACAAGATCATTGGTAAACACGCGGTGTTTAAACGGTGGCTGGGTAATCCCCGCGCAACAAACAATCGCGTCTAATCTTCTCGGGGGAGAATTATCCAGCCATTTTGTAGCAAAAACGCGAATCGAATGTAAATCTGCAAGGTCTACTTGCTCAGCGTAAATTAATTGATTTTTAGTTCGTTGGCGTAGTTCGGAAATGTATTCAATGAGAAATATATCGGCGACTGAACGCGTTAAAAAGATTAATTGCGCGCCTCTTCGCGCTAAGTCTTCCGCAACAGCTTGTCCAACACCCGACGTTCCTCCCTAATACCGCGTCAGCACAATCCTTTAATACACCATCATCACAGAAGAACACACAGTAATCATGACGACGCGCCCGTGCATCTCGCGTTCCCAGGTATTACTCGCGCCCGCAAAGTACCGTTTGAGTACCGCGGCACCAACGATGTACGGACCGTACCGTTTCACGTACGGCCAGCCTATAAACCGCTCAGAGCCCTCCTGGACGGCCGTCCACAGCATATCCAGCGGCATTGCGTCCTGAATTAATCAAATATATATACAAAATGATAATGACAGTGATACATGCTTACATTTATTTCGATTTATTGAAGTAATTAGTTCAGCCGCACGGTACGAGCGCCTTGTAATCTAAGTAAGCATGGGCAGATCGGCCGACATGGCGATTGCAAAAACACCAGGCAACTCTCAGTCTCGCGCGGTGCTTTTCTGCTCGATAAACAAGCTGTTTTTTGACTCTTTTTTATAACAGATTTTTTTATTGAAAGCTTCAGCTGTCTTTATTGTGAGTATCAGCGTCTGTAATCGTGTCTCTGGTCTCGCATGGCGGAGTCTCGACTGGGTGTTGTTGCGGCAGACAGCGTCATCAGCGCCGCCGCGAATAATGCCTCCAACAACAACAACAATAACAATATCTCTTCTTCTTCATATAATATAAGCAACAGCAGCATTTCTGCGTCGAACGCAGCGCTGAACAGAGCGCCGCTGAATCCGCTGCTGTCTGCGTCGCGCTTCATCTCTGCGTCGCCGCCTTCGTCAGCCTACACCACGCCTCAGCCTCTTTCCGACTCTCCGGACGACGACGACGATGACGAAGACGACGACGATGATGATGATGAAGACGACGACGACACCGCCGCGGACTCGAACGACGACGACGACGACGAGAACGCGTACGCGAAACAAGCCCACTCGCGGCTTCCTGTCGAGCAGCCGGACTCGGTCGCGGCGCGGCTGCCTACCGAGCTTGTGCTGCAGATATTCGCTACCTACGACGACCCTCGCGACCTGCGCAACGTGTTTTTTGTCTGCAAATCCTGGGCTCGCTGCGCTGTGGAGCTTCTTTGGTTCCGTCCGTCGATCGGCTCGACTTCGGTCCTTTTGCGGTTCCTGAAAACACTGAAAAAGCGCGACCAGGCGTTTTTCCCCTACGGTCGCTACGTCCGCAAACTGAATCTAGCGCCGGTGGCTGACAACCTGTCGGATCCGATGCTCGTCGCTGTGGCGGACGCCTGCACCGAACTCGAGCGGCTCTCGCTCACCGCTTGCCGGCGTCTCTCTGATGCGTCCCTGACTCGTGTCTTTGCCTGCAATCCGCACCTCGTCACTTTGGACTGTTCTAACGTAGAGCTTCTACGGGATCCGTCTGTGCTTGCGATTGCAGACACGTGCCATAGTCTGCAAGTCCTCTCGCTTGCCGGATGTCGCGAAGTCACTGACGCAGGTATCGTCGCTCTCGCGCAGTCTTGCTCTTCCCTTCGTCGTTTAAAACTCACAGACTGCGCTCAAATCACTGATCTCTCTGTCAACACCGTTGCTGCTTCTTGCAAGCAGATGCTCGAGTTCGATATTCAAGGTTGCATAAATATCACAAATGAAGCAGTCACTACTGCTCTATTAGAACTCCCTTGTCTGAGAGAGTTCAAACTTGGATTCGATCCTCTTGTTACCGACCTCGCCTTCTCGGCTATACCCTCTGACGGTCAAGTTCGTCTTGATGCATTGCGTGTTTTAGATCTCACCGCATGCGAATCCATCACAGACGTAGCTGTTCAGCATATCATCGACGTCGCTCCCAAATTACGAAACCTCGTTCTCGCAAAATGTTTCCACATCACTGATCGCAGCATCACTCACATCGCCAAACTCGGTCGATCTCTACATTATCTTCATCTCGGCCATTGCGCAAACATCACTGACGCTGGTATCTCTACTCTTGTTCAGCACTGTACTCGAATTCGGTATATTGATCTTGGATGCTGTGCATTGCTTACAAATCACGCGGTAGCCGATCTTGCTACATTGCCGAAATTACGACGAGTAGGGCTTGTTAAATGTCAGAATATCACTGATCAGGCTATCAATTCGCTTGTTCAGCGACGGACTCTTGGTCTTGAGAATTCTTTGGAGCGTGTGCACTTATCTTATTGCACCGGACTTACTTTGCCTGTATGTTTCTTTCATATATATTTTGGGAGTAGAGCTAATAGTTTTAGGCCATTTACGATTTGCTAAATAGTTGTCCCCGTCTGACTCATTTATCGCTGACAGGAATTCCTACGTTCCTACGACCAGAACTCACGCAATACTGCCGCGAACCTCCTCAAGAGTTCAATTCACATCAGCAGTCAGTGTTTTGTGTGTTCAGTGGACCCGGAGTAGTCAAGCTTCGTCACCATTTGAATCAAATTGTCCGTGAACAGCATTCTGCGTTTACACGTTTACAGCAGCAATTTCAAAATGCTCCGGGTATTTTCCGGGGAAATGCTACCCTTGCCGCTATGTTGGAGCAGCAGGACGAGCCTGGCAACGCTGCACCCGGTATGCAATTTGTCAATCCTTTTCAGCAAGGAGTTGTTGATGCGAATGTGAATGCAAACGGCGCAACACCCGAACTTGTCAACGCCGGAACGGCTTCCGCAACTATGGCGGCAGGATTACAGCAGTACATGCAGCAATTCGTAGCACAAACCAATGCCGGCGGCGAACAGCTTACAAACGAGCATGCGCAACTCGCAATGATGAGACCACAGGTTACAATGATAATGCAAGCACAAATGCAAGCCCAGTTACAAATCCAAGCACAGGCACAAGCACAAATTCATGCACATCCTCACACACAACAGGCAATTAGACCAGAGGACGTGCAGATGGCTGATATATCCGACGATGTGGAGCCGTCATTAGAATAGAAAAAAGTTATTTCGGAGGAGGATAGGAAAGTGGCGATTGCGAAATTCGTTGGTTTCTTTTTTAATAAGTACGCAAAGATGATGGAAGAGTATTTGGCGTTGTGTTGGACATGGAGATGGGATATTACATTTTCCTTTTTTTATTTTTTTTTTTTGAAGTTTTTCATTTAGTTTGCGTTGTTCGTTTCATTTCGTTTCGTTGCGTGTGTGTTTTCTTTTTTGTGTGTGTGCGTGTGTGTTTGTTTGTTTATCGAAAGCGGTGCGCAAGAGCAACGAATCGCTATTGCATTAATGTGTCGTTTCTTTCCTCGTTTGACTCTTGACCCGCTTTTCTATTTTATTTTTTTTTCTTTTTGAATGCATTGCTATGTAAACAGACATGGAATTATGAATATACTGATAAAGATGATTATATCATGGTGGAGTTGAGAAGGGGAGTGTAGCGGTTTTTGTAAGGGGTATTTTATAACCGAAGCCCTAAGGCCCTATGAAAATTACCCTACACCCAATAACGGTTGTGTATATACCAAATTAGGCAAAGAGGCTCATAAGAAAACAACCAAATAAGATGAATTGCAAACAAAATCTAGCACTTTGAGAACATTGCATATCAATGTTCTGCTTTATTTAATATCAACCATTATTTACTTTTCGTCACTCAAAATTCTCTGTATCTTTACAATCGAATTGTTATTTAAGTTATTGCACAGGTCATGTTACTAAGTACATACGCCATTCAACTTGAAAAAAGCACATGTCGAACAAAGACTTCATTAAATTCCAGAATTCGTTAAAATTAGTACTGAAATGTGAAGCCCTTTCTTACTGTCTTTCATGACCAACATTACGTTAGTTTGAAATGGTGCATTATAGATATATACATATATACCGTTGTACATGTACGTTAATTTGAAATGGCGCAACAGCGTGTCACTCATAAAACTGTAATAAATTGCTTTACTAGCTCAATCATTCTTTTCATTTTTTATTCGGCTCTTTATCACTAACCACAAACGCTTCGGCCAATACATCTTTGATTACTATGATGACAATATTCATTTTTCATCATTCATGCTTCTCTGTAGCTCTTGAATCACAAACTCCTTTAGGCTATTGCAGGTATCATTTTTTAAATGGTACATACACCAGTAGACTCAAATAACATAAAGCTGGAATAGACGAAAAAGGTCAAGCGTGTGCAGCTTATTTTCTTAGTTTCTCTCATAACCGACATCTGACAAAAACAGCAAAGATGAGAAAACCGGAAGAAGTAACGACACAGAATTTCCATTGTAGCTGCTCAGAATTTCGTGATTGGTACAGCAGAAAAGACTTTCAATTACGAGTTTCTCGGTGATCGGTATCATTTTAGAAAAACTGAGTGTCTATCTGAAGAGATAGATAGTCCTTATTAATTTCTGGTGCAATTTCTTTGAGGTAATCATCGACAAATGCAATAGGCTCTGTGTCTCTATCATTTCTGTTTTGATAATTGTCGGAATTCACGTAATTCATACCGTCCATTGTATCCGTTTCATACATATCCATATCAAAAATATCAAAAATATCATAATTTCTGGTTAGGAATCTCATCATCCAATCCAAACCCGATAGATATTTAGTAGCTTGTTGATACACTTCACTATTGTCAGCAGCCACTTCCTTACTTTGTAAATATTTTTCGGCAGTCGTTATATAAGATGCCAGTTGCGCAACTTTCCTGTTGTACCGTTTCATTCCGAACGAGGAGTCAACACCTGACAACATTTCCGCAAAGATATCAGCTGCTGTATATGCATACTGATTATCCAAAGGATACTCCTTTACCAATTTAACAAATTCGGAATAAAATTCTCCAAACTGATCACCGAAATTAACCGCGATTGAACCCGCGGATACCGCAATCGTCTGGTTATCGTCCACTTGAGTCAAAGCGCGCTCCATATTGCGGCGCATCATCAAAAGTACTCCGTACCAACTGATATCATCATCGACCATAATATTTAGTTTGAATATGTCTCCGATCCCAGATTTAAGCGCTTTAATGTCATTCTTGTCTCCTTTTGCTACGACCTTGGCAATTCTGAATCTTGTCACATCAGCTATTGCTTCCAAGAATTCGTCTCCTGCAATCAATGGACCACATTCAATATAGCACAGAGTTGGACAGCGCTTTAAAAGTTTTATAAGTGAGTCACTAGAGCATCCCTTACTGCAACTGATGACTTTGAGATTTGGACAGTAGATTGATAAACATATGACAGTAGGATCTCCCAGATTTTCGCAGGCAAAAAAGAAAAATTTCGAAAGCTTAGGAGTGGTCTTTAGCAATTCAACCAATGAATCATCATTCGCAAATTTGAGCATAGTTACAGCAAAATCTGTCAAATTTGGAAAACAATTCACCATGATTTCTATAGACTTATCTGTCAACTGTTTACAAAAAGAGATATTCAAATCGGAAACAGACGACACATGACTATCGGAAAAGGTGCTGTCGGATCCCATAATGATTTTTTGAAAAGCAGCATCAGTGAGATCTGCAATACCTCCCAATCTTAAAGTTTTCAGTTTCTGCATATGAGTATGTAGTTCGTTCAAAAACGGCAAGTAATCAATACTTTGAGTGCCTCTTATGTCAAGATACTCAAGTGCGGGATTTGCTTTCAGAACGCTTGTCAATCCTGGCATTAAGTTCTTTTGCAAGTTTGAGACCCAAAGCGCAGACAGATTGTGACAGTTCAAGCTTAAAGCTGTACAGGTCTCTTCAGTAAAGCCTTGACAAGCAGTCACTTTG
Organism: Myxozyma mucilagina; assembly: GCA_030571435.1. Lineage (NCBI taxonomy): Eukaryota > Fungi > Ascomycota > Lipomycetes > Lipomycetales > Lipomycetaceae > Myxozyma > Myxozyma mucilagina. Next base: position 6,348 of record JAJLXV010000261.1, on the reverse strand, counting down.
AGCTTTCTGAGATTTTTGTTTCGCTCAATCACAGACAAGAGGAAATCTTTCTCATACTCGTTATGATAACTGACATCCAGACTTTCTATATTCGACAGCTCGTGAGCACTATCTTCTTTCAAATAATTCCATAGCTGCGAAAAATAACAATTCACTCGTTTCAGATTTTTGCCTATGCGCTTTATGAGAGGTGATATTTCCTCAGCGTCGTAAACATCGAATTCGTAGTGGATCGTATGCCATATTCTGGCATCAAAAGCAAGCTCATTCCATTTGCGATTCACCTGGATCAATGGTCAGTACAATCAAAATGATACTAACACCCGCACTTACTCTACTAATTACAACGACTTCTTTTAAATGTAAGTACGTGAATATTTCGATAAGCACCTCCGTGGGTAAACTATTGATGGGCCCCGTGCTCCGTTGCGGGCACCTACCGCTCATGTTTATGCGATGTTGAAAGTTTGAATGGTGGCATTCAACACTTCTTTAAGCGGGATTTTCTTAAGTACTTCTCTTGTTTTGCTGTGGTGATGCGAATTCACATTGATGCTTTGCTGATGGTGCTTGACGTGCGGTGCTTCGCGCATGCATGGGTTAAGGGTGAACTTACAGAAGCAAGTGCTGTTCTAGGGCTCCGATAAGATCTGTAGATGTAGATTACACTTCACTAATGTCGAGAAAACTTTTGTATGCGGTCTAAATTGAACGAAACATAACTCGTTTATTCGTGTTGCAAGTCTGTGTTGTCGGTATCAAATAACCTGTGGAGGGGGGGAGAGGAAGATTGCACACGAAGCTGCGTAACAAAGAAACAAAGCGTGCCATCACCAATCTTTATATTCAAAACCTCTCATATTTTAACAGATATGATACTTGAATTGGTGTTACTGCACAGTTTATTGCCGAAAGAGTTTGACTATTAATCTTTCTCACCTTGTTGGCCTGCTCTGAAGGAATTTTCTGTTGCTTTTCGTTCTATAAAGATCAGCGAGAAACCGCAGCCTACTAAACTCCATAATGATTCGATGAATCTGCTTCAATTCTTCCAGAAGTTTAATGAATATGTACTGTGATACTTCTGCTTTACTTAATTCTTTCGATAAAGTAAATAAACAAATATATTCAATTTTTCCAAATATTTTGAGAATGTGTGCTGCAATATTCAGATTTACTTAACTCTGTCGGTTTGTCTACAGCCATTTTGGAATAACAATAAAATCATTACATGTTGAAGGATGGCAGGGCGACCGACACTGGAGGCAAAACATAAACTAGATGTGCAATTTTAAACCTCGGTTCTATGACTTTACATTACGTGGGAGAGAAAACAGAATATGACTTTACAGTACGCGGGGAGAAAACAGAAACTAAATGTGGGAGCTACAAACCTCGGCTCCATTTATAGTTAACATGGCGGTACAGTCTGGGATATCGAATGTTCTATTGTGTCACCGGTTCACGCGCACATTCTGACTACTAGACACAAGTTTTTGATTGCTGTTGACAAATATGTGTTGGAGACTGGAGCTGCGACAATGGGAAGGACTATATGTCTGCTAATGGAGGTAGAATCCAAAGAATATGACGTAATAAAATATCAGACTGATGATCAAACAGCTTTGGGGCGGCCAAAAAAGAGGGGAAAGGCTTGGATTTGAGTTGCTGGCCGAGGTTGTTTGATTTCTGGAGCTGGAAAAGTTTGAATGGGCAGTTTGGGTACGAACAAGAAGTTGGATCGAGACGAAAACCAGGATGTTTGGGTAGCCATAACAAACTGAGAAATGTACATATTCTGATGCCACTTAATCGAAGAGAAAGATGAGCTCTTGCCGATTCTGATTATATTACTTTCGTAAAGTTTTGCGCAGTAGTAAAAAAGCGAGCAAGCGACGAAGTTGGTTGAGATGTGCGGATTTCAGCCCATTTGCGATGAGTTGGCGCGACCTTTGTGTTCTAACAGTTTATTAACGCGTTTGCTTTGTACCACAGCCAAAACCTTCAGACTCTAAGCGACAATTTGATACTAATCTATGAATCAATTAAAGGGCGGACGGTGCGAGGCTCGTGGCACGGAAACAGGCATTTTGGGTCGCACGAGGGCGAGCGTGGTACCAGTTCGAGCGGCGCGTTGCAGTAGCACATGATAGAGATGTTTACGCTAATCCGTATCAAGCAGCATGTCCACTTTGTTTTGCGTGATGCAACCGGCCCGTTTTTGATTCAAAACGTCTATACAAAGGCCGGGTGCCGCCCGCTGTTTTCTCTTTCTTTCATCGTCCAGGCTGATAGCTCTTCTCTCAATATCTTTCTGATTCTTCTTCAAAATCTTCTCTACTACGGTGTTTTCACACCTCTTTTTGATCTTTATCCTGTCATATTTCTTTCACTGGAGTGTTTTCGCACGCATTTTTCTCATGCATTAGAAGCTGCCTAGTCTGATCCATAAAGTTCAGGTAAGTGGTGTTCTGTGCCTTTCTTGAAACGTATTAACTGGCTAGATTTCTTATTCGCAGTGTTTCCTTCTGCGAGCACGATGGTTTAGTGGCCAAAAGTGCACATTCATCTTCGATGCGCAGCGTCTTTCTGAAGACTCTATTAAACTTGCAGTGTAATATATTCATGAACCTCAGTCTTAACAAGTAAGCTGACGAAAATGCAGGTTAATCTGATTTGACGGCGGCGCCCTTTTTTGCGCATGTCTTACACTACGATTTGCGCGCCGCCACACTCGATCAGAGGCAACGTCGGAGCAGGAAATGAAGGACGCCTGGGCGAGTGAGATGCGATGGGCGTGGTAAGGATGGGGAAGTTGATTTTTTTGTAGCATACCAGCATCCTGTCAGCTTAAGGGCTAGTACCCGGAGAAAAAACATGTCTTGCGTGCATTCGCGCAGATCGGAGGGATACTACAGCCTGCTTTCATAAGAGGTGTGATTTATGGTAGCCGAGTGCAGGCTCGTCGTGACTCGGGAAGATGACAGAAGGTCGGTATTAAGTTGCTAGACCCCAGATTGAGCATGACATGGTAGTCGCACTTGTTAGTTTTATTTTTGTACTGGGTTTCATTTGGTGATTGGAGTGTGATTTAGTAATCAGTTTTGTGATTTGTAGTTTGATTTTGTAATTTGAAAGTTTGTTTACCATCAACGATCACAAGTAAGAAGTAGGCAAAGTGAAGCTTCAAAAGCGCTGGTCGCACGAGATGGAGCACGGTGACAGCTTGAGCCGCACGTGCTAGATGTTTACGCGCTAACCCAGATCAAGCAATATGTCCACTTTATTTTCTGCAGTGCACGAAGCCACTTCAAAGCGCTATGCGCGCGCAGCGATCCACTACTAGCGATAAGGAGGAAAATGTGCTGTATGTGAGTGGTATTTAGAAGACATTTACAGGATCTTATTGTATGTACTCATTTAGTGTTGAACTAGGCAGCAAATAATTCTCACAGAAAATGCGGGTTCACTTAATATCACTCGACTTTGTTCTGACGGTTATACACTGCTTTGCACAATTATTTGTTGACGGTACGAGATTGCGGTATTTCAGACTACGCTTTTACTATGCGTTGACCCATCAATACCTGTATAAGCAGTATATATCCGCGGTGCTTGACAACATGACAACTTTTGAGAGGAAAGTTTACAAATTTATGTTCTGGTTATGCTGATAATAATGCTCATATTGTTTATAAAATAGCGTAGCTGATTACATTCTATGCTTTACACGTATCGTGATGAAAGTGAATGAATGGGGTTGATGTCAATACTGTTACTATGTCGATAACGACAAATCTACATTGATACATTTTGGTTTTCATGCTAGTTAACCCTTAGCTATTCCTAGTGCTAAAAACAATGTTCTTGTCAGGAGTTCACCTCGAATTTTAACCATAAACTAGCTGCTGCTGCAGAGCGGATTCTTTGGGCAACTAACTATCAACGATATCACAAATTCAATATCAGGTGAATCACGCGTTCGATATTTTAAGTCTCATTCCCTTAAAAAACTATAAAAAAAAACATAAACAGATTCAAATTGGATAGATATCTACAAATATAAATAGAAAATAGCGGAAGTGCTGAATTTCTAGTACTGCCTCAAGATTTTCTGTTTTTCATGCTGAACAACATCCTACATAACATTGATCTTCTAATACATGTTAAACTCTACTTAACCGTATATTTTAGTTTTTGATATATATGCTTTACGAAAATATAAACCCAACACGGGCAAGATTGCACATTTCTCAACGCTAATATACACATTGCAATTTAACCAGAAGAATAAAAACTGCGTGCATTTAATCCTTGGAATAGTTACAAAAGTTTCCACTGCTTACTCCTACTAAACTTTACGATTACCAGTTTTCTTCAGAATTGATATTTTAATTTCAGAATTATTTGGAGCATAAAAAGGTCCCTAACTTTCTTAACCAATATGCTTTCGTCACTAAAATATGCAAAAATACTGTAAAAGAAAACCAAATTAAAAACCAAGATATGATGTCTTTGAACTCTTTAATTATTGTGTTAGACCATGTTGATATCTCTACATCATTGTACAACTGACTCGAAGTACCCAGCAAACTCGTGCATCACACCCCTATTTTCACAAAAGAATCAACATTTGCGTTTGCTTGATTCATTGCCGCGTTTGCTTTGTATCATAGCCAAACTTCTACGACTTTAGGCTATAACTCGGTATTAATCAATAAACTAGTTTAATGGTGAAGACAAGAAGCATTTTGGCTTGCGCAAGGATGAGCATGCTACTAACTCGAGCGACGCGTCAAAATTGCACATGATAGAGATGTTTGCGCAATTCTAAATTTAACAGCACGTTCACTTTTTTTATCGCAGTACAACGGACTCACTCTCGATCTAACAAAATATAAAAAAGCAATGTACCGCCCGCTTGGTTATCTCTTTCCTTTATCCTCCAAACTGACTGCTCTTCTTACAATATTCCAATATATTTTTTGCTAGATTATTCTGAACGACTTTTTTTTTACACAACCCTTTTTTTTTTCATGCAATAAAAGCTACATATTTTCATCATCCACGAATTAAACTGAGTGAGTTTTTTTTTTTGAGCCTGAGTATTAACTCTTTAGATTTTTTGTTCACAAAAGCCTCCTTTTACGAGCGCAAAGCTTTACAGCTAGTAATCAAAAGTGCACATAAATTTTTGATGCGCAGCGTTTTTTTGGGAATATTACCAAAACTACAGTGTACATAACTCACGTAAGTTAATTGTGATCTTGGCGCCACATATGTTTGCTTAATCTGTGGCAGATTTCACTTATTTGAAAAGCTCAGTTTCAAAAAAACAGTGCTTGCCATTTGTATCTCCTAAACCACAACTAAAATAAACTAGATTGAATCTGTCTTTAACACTCAATGCTCATGAGAAGGTGCATTCATCAGGTAAGATCTACAGTACAACCCTAAGAATACTTAAGAACCCTACTAAAGATTGTTTCTCTAATTGGAAGTATGTCAATAATAACATAAACCTGTTGAATATGAAGAAGTAGAAGAACTGTAATAGTAGATATATTCAGTATATTAGATTAAACAACTAATAAAATGAAACAAGAAGCTTTATTAATTTATAGCAAATCTGTTCCCCCGGTTTTACAAAAATAACTAGACGCTGCTATGATCAGCCTCCTGCCACATTCCTAGCTTTTTGTAGTGTACGCATGTATTCTCACAAAAGGTATTTTTTCTCTTATAACATTTATTAATATAAATCAATTCACATTACGGCTTTGGTCAATAAACATATTTGAATTTGATGACATACACTTTGAATCAACGTCGTACATTGCAACTCCACTTTGGCAACAGCAGGTAAATTTATTTTTAACCTCAACTACAATTTTCAGCTTAGATCTATATATATTTTAACACTGTAGTTAAGTATCTAACCTTTTCAGTTTACTCTAAAAGATTCTTTTCCACATCTCTGTCTTTTTTTTTTTCAAGATATACTACACTAAAGATCTTGATGGTTTTGGTATTGAATGCAGTACTCTATGGAAAGGCCAAGGAATATATACTGCAGCGTTAGAACATGAAATATGCCGGTATAATTTCTTTTTAGAATATTATTTTATCTATATATATGTAGCTTTTCACCCAAGACAAAGCATCCAGTTGCTCTGCTCCAAAAAATATTTCATCACATAACGTGAGAGTACAGTGAGCGTCGCATGTCAGCGAGCGTCGCAACTCCCAACGCGCAACGCGACGCGTCTCACCACCCCTTTTTAACCCAAAAGTCGCCACCCATGGCCACTTCTCCAATATCGCGCGAGGCCAGAGTGACTATGGCAC
>JAJLXV010000260.1:0-16677 GCA_030571435.1 Myxozyma mucilagina | reverse complement strand
TCCGCCAAATTGGAAACGGGCTAAAGTCGAATCGTAGCTAACCGGAGATTCGAACCGGGTATGTCTCTGGGGTTGAGAAGAACCCTAAACCAGGAAGGGGAGGACGTCTTGCCAACTGCGCCACTGGCCCACTTCCCCTAATAAATGGCCCTTAAGATAAAAAAAAAAAAAAAAAGAGGGATCAATTATCAATAAAATGCAGTATTTTTTCACTCGTCAAAATTGAATATAAAAAAGCCTAACGGGGGTCTCGAACCCCCAACCTTGAGATAACTTCACCAATTAAGAGTCTCACGCTCTGCCAATTGAGCTAGCCAGGCGAAGAAGGCCAAGCCTAACGGGGGTCTCGAACCCCCAACCTTGAGATAACACTATATATTAAGAGTCTCACGCTCTGCCAATTGAGCTAGCCAGGCCTGTTTTAGCTTTTTGAAAAAGTGGTTCATCATCGAGACTTCAAATATATGACTAAGCACTCAACGAAGCAATGAAAATGAAAAATGTGAGTTTAGATAACTTTTAAAATAAAAGAAAGCTGTGCGTGTGCAATCAAAGTTAGTTTGTATCTGCTTCCTGTACATTAGTATTGCACTCATAGGTTTGCTATTGAATGATCTAGTTGTTTGTGACGTGTAGATCAGCGTAATAGCGCGCATCTCTTCGCGATGTGCTCCGCATAGAAGCTTGGCTGGACCTTTTTGGCCTAGCCGACTTCCACAATGAGCTTCAAATCACCTAACCCCATATAATGAGTCTCATGGCTTTCATACGCGCATGCGGAAGCTCGTGTGGCAGTCCGAATGAACAGGCTAAGCACTTTGACAAATAGATTGACAGTTGGTGGAGCCAAAGGTCAATTTTCGAGATGTGTTTGTTCTAAAGCAGCATAAATGGCATAGCCGTAGGTTTTTTAAATGCAATATAGCTTCACAAGAATAATGTGCTTGTATTAGTATGCAGTAATCAGAACCCTTTCATTGAGCGGTGGTTGCCTCAAAATCTGTTGGAAATGTTTGAGTTCAACCAATTCAGGCTCGTACACGATCCGTCCGGTCCGCGACTAAAGCGCGCATGGCTTTTGGGATCATTGGATCGCGTCTAGTCACATTTAACGGTCCAACGCTCGGCCGTTCCGTAGATGTGACTACTACCAAAAGTACATTAATATTCGATTCGCGTGTAAAACTATTCTACTCATCTTGTTCATGTATGCGGAATATTTGTAGCCTCCTGTTTTCTCGTGAAATCAATGTTCATTTATTTGTGCGGCTGGTGGTAACTCCCGCGAGCCCCTGACAAGCCTTAAAGCTTATTCCAGAAAATACCGTATTTGGCGACTTACTGGGCGCAGTGCGGCTCACAGATTGACGCTAAACTAACTTTGTATTAGCCGCACTGCTCCGCCTCATCGATTCGCATCGCGTTTGCAACTTTTCACTCTACGGCGTCCGTTACTTCCGCTCATCAGCACCTTTGTAAAATTGACGATGCAAAATTTGAAAAAAGCGAAAGTGGCTCTCACGCGGCCTGCGACTGCACGGGGAACATCGAGCGGATCGCTGCTAGGTCATGTAGATGCTGTTGAATCAACTCCACTAGTCAACACAAACGAATCGGATGCCGCTGACGAAGTCGACGAGTCAAATGGAGTCCCTGGATCGGGAGTTGGTCCTGATGCTCATCTTCCTACTGGAGTGCTGAAAGTTCTACATATTTTGCGTATGATCTTGCTGTCATCTTATGTGAATATACTGCTCGTCTTCGTACCTATTGGTATTGTTCTGGGTGCTACTCATGGTTCGCCGTATCTTGTTTTCTCTTTCAATTTTCTCGCGATTATTCCTCTAGCTGCTTTACTTGGTTACGTCACGGAAGCACTTGCAAAACATGTTGGTCAGACCGTTGGTGGTCTGCTTAATGCTACTTTTGGTAATGCAGTCGAGCTTATTGTCTCTGTCGTCGCTCTCGCACGGGGCGAAATTCTAATCGTTCAAGCATCCATGCTTGGATCAATTCTCTCAAATATATTGCTTGTTTTGGGTTGCTGCTTTTTTGCAGGTGGTATGTACTACCAAGAGCAACATTTCTCTAATATTGTCGCACAAACCATGTCGTCGCTGATGGCTCTGGCAACTTCATCTCTCTTGATTCCCGCTGCGTTTCGGGCGACAATTGATAGTGTTGAGAAAGAGGGTATATCTGAAGCAAGTATGTTAGCTGTCTCTCGTGGGACTGCCTTCGTTTTACTCATCATTTATGTGTTGTACTTGGTATTCCAGCTGAAGACACATGCATCTCTTTTTGAGGGAATCGAAGCTGAAGAAGAGGATGATAATCTTGTAGATATGTCTGTCACAATGTGTCTCATCTGTCTTACAGTCATCACAGTTATTGTTTCGGTCTGTGCTGATTATCTCGTTGATTCTATTGACGCGTTAGTTGTTTCAACTGGTCTTTCCAAAACTTTCATTGGCTTGATTCTTCTGCCGATTGTCGGAAATGCAGCCGAGCATGTTACAGCTGTTATGGTAGCTATGAAAAACAAAATGGAACTAGCTATTGGTGTTGCCATTGGATCTAGCATGCAAATCGCCTTATTTTTAACTCCCTTTTTGGTTGTCTTGGGTTGGATCATGGGCCAACCTATGACTCTTTTCTTTAGCACCTTTGAGACGGCCGTTTTATTTGTATCCGTTTTCATAACAAATGTGAGTTTCACTGTCGAGATTTTTTAAGGTGATCAAAAGTCTGACTATTTCTTCTATAGGCTCAAATTCAAGATGGTACCTCCAACTGGTTGGAAGGTGCAATGCTTTTGGGCACATACGTGATCATTGCAACGGCTTTCGCTTTTTACCCAACAGAGCTATAGTTCTGCTGTAGTGTATTTTGCCAAAAAAAAATTAGTGAAGCTTGAGGTTGATTACCTCAGAATGATGCATGATTGAATTCGATTTACAGAATTTGATTCTAGTCGCTTTATATTATGGATTCAATTCTCGATTTGAAGTCAGCCATCTGTGCTTTTGGTTAATTTTTTTGTTTCCTGGTACAATGTACATTTGGGTGGGCGTCTGTTGAATTCTATGTTTTGGTTTCGTTGTGCGTTGGGTTGCGGTTGATGTCGTTGTCTCTGTTAGAGTAAAATTATATAATACAAAAGTCTGAGGTAGATCATTAGATGTGATGTAAACTACCTGTAAACTATTAATCCAAGTCCGCTTCTATCTGCTTCTTGCTTGTTGATCCTCCCGTGGCACCACCACCAAAAAAGCTACCCATCAAATCTTGCAACATATTTCCTTGGTTTCGTATCTGAATGCCAAAGAAAATATGTCCAATTTTGTCCAGAGCTTCATCAAGTGCATTGGCGTCACTGATGTCACTTTTGTATCTGAATCGAAGCCGTCGAAAGAGATCCTGATTTCCTCTTTGGCATGCCTTTACTAAAAGTTGGAAAAAGTTCAGAAGTGGTAGAGTGGTAAAGACTACAACGGTGTCACCAGTAGTAGACGATACTTCCTGAGTATTTGCAACACGTCCAGAAGCTATAAGCTTCTCAACAAACAGAGAAAGTGATTTGTCTGCGTCACGGATGTTACCCACGGAGAGGTATCCCAGCACAGCACGGGCAATGAAAAAGGGAGCAAGAGGCACGTCAAACTCTTCGGAAAACCAATCGTACAAAAGATTGCTAAGAACTGAAGCGCTTTCTTTGGTACCCAGTAAAAGATATTTTTCGGCTTCGTAAACCTTGTCCTCTATTCAACGTCAGCGACGAACTGCATGACCAAGAGTTTCATAAAGAATCATACCCGAAGCGTAAGCGCTACCAAATATATGGTACAACTCTGGATCGCCGTATTTAATCTCATCAGCAGACCATAGAAGTGCATCTTGTATAAAGTCTTTACGTCGCGGTTCGTCCGGCTTGAACATTTTAAATAACTGCACAATTCGGCCTAGTCAACTGTAGTCAATATTTTGGTTGATTTAAGATATTAAGCGTGACTGTTTTTCATAAAATCACCTTTAGTTGTAGCATTAACTGGAGTCTTTGCTAGTTTATATGTGTCCACAAGATATACCGCTAAATCACCTCCACTTCCACCTTCTCCGACTGCTAATAACTCCTGGGATCCTTGATAAAGTACCTCAATTGCATGCTCATATTGCTGTGTTTTATTTAACCGAGCTGCGACTGTCTTTATAGCTTGCTGAGCTTCATAGAATTGATGATCTTCAATTCTTTTGACCCACAGTTAGACACGATATAAATTAACGTAAACGAAATAAACACGTACCGCTGACGAACTCGAGAAATCGTTTTCTCGATTTGTTTAGCACTCATCGTTCAAAAATTTTGCAGCAAAGATTGAATTATTTATTAGTGTGTAATAATGTTGGACCAGTTGATGTCTGAAATTGCAGATATTCGATACGATTCGAAGTTCAACAGTTCTGTGAGATGAGTGCAGTACGCACGTGTTTCAAGCCGCAATGTTCACCAAAATATACCTTTTTTTCCTTCTAAAAAATACATGCGATGCACTAAAAAATTTACAGAAAATTGCAAAATTATTCGCCAAAAAAGCACCGACTTTATAATCAAAAATTAAAATAAAAATTCAGGAAATTGTCCACTACATCTCAACCATTTAAGAAATTTCATTCTATATCATATTTACAGCTATTCTTCACACACCAATTCAGATCGCTCACGGAAGTCACAATACGCAAAGCTATTATACAATAAACTCACACTTTTGATATCCTATACAATTCCTAACAAATCTTAACTTTTGATGTTCAAAACCAGATCTAGGAAACATGTACGATTCCAATCTAACTGCTTTTTAGCATTTCTAAACCGGTCTGTATCCTAGAGCCAATCCTTGTACTGAGCTCATAATCATGGCCGTAATTTGCGGCCTTTGATAACCAAAGTTCGGCATTTTTCTTAGCTTCAGTACCGCCCTGTACCCATTCAAAAACTCCTTTTTCATATAATCCACAAGGAACTACCCAGTCTTCTTTGCCTTTTACTTGTGCCCGTTGAACTGGCATGACCTCTTCAGTTAAGATTTTCAAACCAGTTTCGTAATGTTTTAAGTGACGCAACACTACACTCTGAAGTAGACTTCGTACCGTACGCTCGTCAACGTCAGTTAAATGAGGTATTCTGTTACATGATGTTTTGAAGGAAAGAGAGGTATCGTCAGGTAGAGCGTTGATATCGACAGAAGAAGACTTGTCCAAGTGATGAAAGTTCAGTTCCTGTAACGACTGAACAAGTTTCTCTTCTGGCATTCTCTTATAACCATTCCAAAAATATATAATCTCATTAGCGGGGCTTCCACCAACATAGTCAACAATACTCGCAGATTTATCATTTTCGGGCATCCAAGACTTCCATTTTGTAACCTTCCGTGAAAGATAAAGTTCTAAAGGCATGGGACGTCCAATAACTTTTCGTCTACCAATCAATGTAGGGGCTTCTAGTAAAAATCTTTCCGCCTTCTTCTTGTATTTCTCCACTTGAGCGGCATCCGGATTCTCAGACCGTATCTCTGCACGGTACAGCTCAACATAGCACACACCAGCTACATAGTAGTATAAAGCATGTGACCAGGTATTCAGATGCGTCATCAAAATGAATTTCCGAGCTGCGTCTTCAAATTGATGGCTATCCAAGAATCCCATCGCAACTTCAAATACCACGAGTGCTTCAATCTGTCGCATTTCAATATGTATGGGTGCTTGGAGAAGAGCAATAGCGTCAGTAAGATGACCTTCCATGCCCTTAATACGCGCCTCTTGAAGAAGCCACAGTGCGCTGTTAGGAAAGCGTTTTCTAATCTTGCTAAGAGACTCAATTAATCGCGCTTTTGGATAAGCCCCCTCAATGTTGATATCACAAGTTTGAGCGGGTCCGGTATAATAAAGAAGCAATGTTAAAAGAGCAAGGTCGCCATGAATATTGGCCGATAGTGATGCTTCCCAAAGCATGGATATTCCAGAATCTTTGTCACCTCGAAACCCAATGACAGACAGTATTTTACCCAGCGTAGGGGGTATCATTGAGATAACAAGCTGCAGTACGCCAAAACATAGATTCACGCCAGATTTGATGTATTCATCTGTCAGTTGATATGATTCTTTGCTTCGTGGTAAATTGGCAGCAAATGGTTTATACTTGGGGGCCGGTTGTAAAGGAGTCTTTTCTTCGTTCAGTTTTGCCATCAATTCCATGTCAACCTTTTCTAAATCTTGGTCGTCAGGCATTTGCAGGTCTAATGCATTGAGCGTTTCGTCTATGTCATCTAGATCTTCCTCATCTTTTTCAGATATGTTTTCGCTCGCAGTAGTAGAATTCGGGCTAGAATCGTTAGGAGTGACATCAGGTCTGTCTACTGGACTACTGTTGTAAATTTCAGCAAGAATTTGATATGCTCGCCGTAACTTGTAGAACGATTTAATACTGGAGATAGCGCTTTCTCCCAAAAACAAGACGACAGCACCCATCAGGTTCGACTCTGCAGCTGCAAGGTAGTACTCAGTACCGGGAGGAAAAGAGGATGATTTGTACTGCCTTTTTTGGGCACGCAATCTGTATTTCGTAGCATATGCCTCGGCGCGATTCAATTTCTCAGTTGCTAAAATATAATAATGTATCAGAGATGAAGGGTCAGAAAACGAACGCCAAAACGATACTAACCATCTTTGATGACATCAGCTTCGAAGCCAAGCGTGGCCGAAATAAATGCTAGTACGCCCCAACCCAGCTACACGCAAAGTCAGCTCGGTTCCAAATCCACTAGCTGCAATACATACCGCAGGAAAGGCCGAGTTTGACTCCAGCTCAGTCAAAATCTTCTCGGCCTGCTGGAGATCATCAGAGATGACGCAGTCCATTGCCTGAATCGTGCGCGATACTACACGGTCAGTATATGTTCAGAGCAGCGAGCATTAATAACAGTTTATGGAGTCTCACAGATAGAGTTCTCCTCCAGAGCATTGAGCGATTTGGACGACTTGTTTCCCGGTAGACTCGCGGTCTTTCCGCGGATCCAGGAAGATGCTTTCACCATTTGAGCCTCGGATCAATGAAACTGGCTCGCAGTTCAATATAATCTAATAGCGACTGAAGCAGGCTGAACAAACCATTCGACGGTTTCCAAAGTTTGGAGAAGAACTGCAGAAACCGGGGAGCAGACTAGTGCGTGCTTTGTGCGAGGCAAGTACGCGCGTGCACTTATGCGAGTCTCTCGTTCTTCGACAGAATCGAACGACGTCAGACCTGCGCTTAACTCGCAGCCACGCACGTGAGCTTAGGCCAGACTGGGGTACAAAAGCCGCGGAAGCTTACCGCGTGAGGTGCGGCTCACAAATCAGTCAAGCGTAGACCACGTTTACTAGCGGAGTGAGCGCAACTTCAGGTCCGTTGGCATCTCATTGTTTGCTGTTCGTCCTTTCTTTCAAACGAGCATGAATTATAGCGATAATGGCAGCTGTTGCTACGCTGTCTAGCCGTGCTAGTTTGGATGTACTATCGACGGGGAAGATTGACATTCATGTGCCTGATTTGGCCAAAATCCCCGTGTCTGATGCACGCGTCGTTGCTCAAAAACTCGCGGCTTTGCCGTCGAGAGTATCAATTTTCTACGGTCAGTTACGTGAATATGCTGTGATTTACATTAGAACTTTAATAATGTGTTAATTAGATGAGCAATTGCCCGTCTACATTCGACTGCGCTTACCTTCCACTGATATTCCGGAAATGACACCTACGGTTTTCAACAGTTATCTATCTCGTCTTACTATTTCAGTAGATGTGGCAGCTGCAAGTTTCACAGGAGCCCGATACTCTTCATTGGGGCTTCAGTACCAACCTAATGCTAGAGTGCAAGAGCTGCAAGAAACTAGTCATCCGATTCATTCTGCCGTTGTCGACCGTACCACTTTGGTTTACCTGTTTTACAAAAAAACTGATGAGAAAAATCTGAACCGGAACTCAGATTTTCAAGAGAGAACTGAAGTAAATGACGAAAATAATGAGAAATCAGAGTGGATTGCTGTTTGGAAAGTTCAAGTTCCAATCACTAGACCGAGAGCAAGATTAGTCTCGCCTAGAATCGCAATATCCGCTTCTCTGAACCTCCGTTCCAAGTCTGTTGATAACGATGCTTCATCAGTATGGTCACCGTCGCTTTCCGGAGACGACACTAACTTAACCAATTTAATTATGGAGGCTGATTCACCTCAAGAGGAGTATCTTACTCCTTTATCTTCTGTCTCTGATATGAATATCTTGGACGGATTATCGCACGATATCAATTTTAGCAAATTGCCAAATCCTCCGAAACTGTCGGCTTCAAAAGTCTTGGTACCTACCGCAAAGTCTCTTCAGATGATGGTAGCTTCTGCGCCTCCAGATATTGTCAAGCTTACAAAATTAACTCACAAAATCTATATACCAGTGTTTCCTTGTATCACTCTGCACTTACGATGTGCTCAAATACCAAGCAGCTCAACGCTTTCCGAGGATGACAATGTACTTTTGGCTAATCTTGACATTGATGTTACAGCATATGCTAAAGTTGATGTCGCCATTCGATCAATTGAGTTTATTGTTACAGGTGGGAAAGCGGACAGGCTGGAGTCCCCATTTGGCGACTTTCCTATGAAATGCAAACCGTTTGATGGTATTTCCGAAATTTTTCGTATAGTGCCATTGGCTATTTCTGGTACGTTAAATAAAAGAGCTAGTGTCATTTCACAGTATGATCTACCTCCGGAGAAAACGAACATGGAGAGAAGTGTTACAATTAAAGTGGAATATACGCCAATACTAAAACCCAAAGTGGATAAAGATTGGGACGAATTGACAGTAGAAGATATCAACAAAATGGGACCGCAAGTAACGACTGTTTGGAATACGGTCATTGATTTTGCTATAGGAGGTTCAGCGCCGGCGGCGTCACAGACTGATGCTAATCGCATTGTGCAACCACAGACTATTAGTAGAGCACCATCGGTGTCTCAAAGCGCTGAGTCTAATAACGGATACCGATCTGTATCAGGTCGCAGTTCCTCCACATGGATGCAAATTCAGCAACTGAGATCGCCTAACATTAACTCTAAACCGACGTTTGAGTCATCCCCGATGTTAGGACAAGGATTTTGGAACTCTCAATCATTATCATCAGGTGCGCATGGGAACAGCATAAGCCCCGCATCGCAGTATCTTACTCCCAAAAGTCCATCACCTTCCGGCACGTCAATGCAGGTTATGGGCGCCCAATACTTTCAACAGCAAGCCGCATCATCGATCTATCGTGAGATCACGCATGAAGGTTTGAGCGTTACTTTTACAGGTCCTCCACAAGTTATAGCTGGCGAGGTTTTCACTTGGAAGGTTTTTATTACAAATCGCTCGCGAATCACGAAGCGCATTGCACTAATAGTGCAACCTAAGAAATGGAAAGTTAATAATGTCAAAAATCTCCCTCCGGATTCTGCTGCTCGGTCCCGTAAACCTCAATCTCATCCTTTAAGCTCAACAGCAATTGTCCTGGACGACGTTGTTTTGCAAAATATGCATAGCGCAGGAAAAATTGAGTCAGAGGACTTACTTTCCTTAGTGAACGATATAAGAGTGGGTCCCTTGGGACCGGGCGCTACACATGAAACTGAAATCACATTGGTGGGCCTTGGTGTCGGGGCTCTAAGTTTGGATGGAATACGTGTTGTTGATCTGGGGAAGGGTGCTGGATTTGAGTGCACAAATCTCATGAATGTGATATGCAGACGAGATTAGGCAATATTATTTTTCCTGCGGAAAATGCATATATAGATACGAGCAAGATTTCCCATTTCCCATTGAAAACCCATACAGACTCTGCAATGTTTCAAAAATATTTGCACCTTTTATGCCGCAATTTTGCCGCTCATTCGAGAGTATTTTCAGCAGGTGTTCTACAGTAGTAAATTGAGTTTTTTAGACCGAAACTGGCATTGAAGTCTATATTATTAAACATGGCATTAATTGACATCATTACCACCTCAAGAGTCACTCCTTCAAACTCCTTAACAAACGCATCACAAATGGGGTATCACTCAATTGTAGCTGTTGGATCTTTCATGATAGCTAAATCCGTGAAGTCTGCGCAATTTTGGATCTCTAAGCCTTGCTCATTCGCCAAATGCAACAGACATATAAAACAGAAACTTGTCGAAATATCAGCAAATGCTTTCGCGGGATACATCGAAGATAAGCCATCCACCAATTCTGAGAATTTTCTCGGCTCGGAGTTAAGATCGCGGTTACTTTGTGCCAGCGTAGGCTTTTCTGGTGACAAGGATGACGCTCGTTCGATTTCTGAGTCCTTATCGTCCAGTTCCAATCTACTCCATAAATTCTCTTTGAGTCTTCTGACATCAACTTTCTTAGCAACTCTTGCGTAAGCGACGTAGTCTGATTTGAACGTACGACTACTGTTCAAGATAAGTTGACTGCCAAATTCCAATTCTTCTTCTTTCCTTATCATTGTAGTTAAATCTCTGTCGGCGTACGTACTTGCACCAGTTGCCTGTTCAACAATGTTTGCAGTATCCCGTGTGCAGTCTGCTTCGTCGAGATTCTGAATTGATGCATTCGGATTTTCATGCGATAACGAGGTATCATGGACCTCTTCAAAAAAATTTGCGTCATATTTGGACATTCTTGGACTCGACTGACTTTCGTGGTCTTCAAAGTCATAGAAATCGTTGTCATCCAGTGAAGCATGATCGTCATTGTCACGGAAATCAATGGTACTGTTTGTGCTTTGTCGTGCTTGATCAGCCAGCTGCAATATGCAATTGCTAGAACCTTTAAGCCTTTCTTGAGGACTCAGTAAGCGCAGCTTCACTTTCGGCTTCAAAAACAGTTTTAGCAGTTTTTTTGAATTGAAATTAATATCGTCTGGTAGCAGATTTCTTGATTCAGACTTCCAATGAGACTTTGAAAGCTGCAATAATGTCGGATTTCCGCTCTCAAAGAGCTTCAGATTATTATCGTCTTCGGCTAAAAAGTCTATCATTAATTCAGTTTTCTTTTTGACCTGGCGAATCTGCGAAGGTTTTTTGGGGTCTTTTGTTTCTTTTCTAAACTGCTTTATTTTCCAGTTCTGTGTTCCGGTCCAATTTTTCTTGATACTTTTGTCAAAGTAAGCGAAAATATCAGCTTCATGAGAGCCTTCGCTTTGACCTTCTTTTGCAAACTGCAATAAGTACGACTCTGCCGAGACGTACGGATTGCCCATGTCTTGGTCTAAATCAAAATCTTGGACAGGTAAAAAATCGTCACGGAACGAGTTATCTCGAGTTTCATCCCTAATATTCTGTAGCCAAAGATCTCCTCCATTGCCAAAAGCTTCTTCAGCACTAACATCCTCAATTTTAACGTGGTCATGCTGGATTGTATCGTCCACGTTATCGCTCATATCGTCAGCATAATCAGTCTGGCTTAAAGCACTTTCTGAGTCTTCTAGGTCTTGAAGAAACGGTATGTCACTAGGCATCTCATTAAGATTTTCCGGGAACTCAAAATCTTTAAGAGATGGACAAATAACCTGTGCATCAAATGCATCCGATATGTCTTTGAAGTATCGGTCTACAGACTGTTAGCATGTAAACAGAACGGAGATATCCCATTGCCTCACCTTTTAATAAAGACAGATCAAGTTCTTTGCTTGAGCATGACTCAACATTCGATTGGTCATTTTCTTCGCCACAGCCAATTTTTATCTCTTTGCTTGTATCAAACACAACGCGACCATTACCATCAATTGAAAGATGGTTAAGGAGCATACCTTTAGCACCTCCTTCGTCAAAATCTGCCGTTGCTTTCTTGAAGAGCGGATCAACCGCAAATTCTAAGTCAAGCTTCTTAATTTGTAGAGATTCAAAATCTTTGACTAATGTGTTTTCTGACCGAAGCCGTCTTTTGGCCTTTCGATTTTTTTCTGGTTCATGTTCATCAGTCCCTGGATCGTCGTTGTCCTCGCCCAGTTTGTCTGCCGAAGACTTTTGAGCCAATCCACTCAAAAGCTTTCCAGTTGCAGTTGCTACTGAATCAATACGTGATGTATAAATTTTCACACATCCATCAAGAGTGCAAGACGCTTTTTGGAAGTTGATACCGTCTCCTTCTTTGAGAAGTGACATGTCATGAAAATAGTCTATAAGAGCAAAATTCCAGCTGTTGGTAGCATTGATTTTCTGTACGAGAATCAGTTAGCTGAGAAAAACACTAAAATCAGATGCTGAAATGTATTTACATTATCAGTCGCCAGCTTCATCCATTCTTCAAAGTTCGCTAGAAGTGGAACTCGTGGAGTGTTATCTGACTGATCATATTCTCCCCGTGACCGAAGATTGGGAGAAACGGCAGCAATTACACTGCTTTTTATTTGATCAACAGCATTAGCTCGAGAGCTGTTCCTGATCATTTTCTCTGACTCGTCGTCGTTGAGTTGAGAAGGCGATGGGGCGAGAGCTATGCTTGTTTTGGAGGGCGACATGTTGAGAATTTTCCGCGACCGTGATGAGGTATGCTTCCTTTCAGCAGACTCCGTAGAAAAAGACTGTTGCCTGACCATATTGTGCTGTTGCTGATATCAAACGTTTGCTGAATCTGAGAACATAATGATAATTTCTCTAGCTGGTCTTCATCATCGAGTGCGGCGCTCTGTGTTTTGCTCTAACTAAATACTGTTGCCATAACAACTGACGCGTGTATTACTAATATATTACAGACCTGCTTAAAACTGGGGTCAAATTCAGTCTCGACTCAGATGTGCACGTGCCAAGCAGGTCCTACGTCTCAACGATCTGGGTTTTAGAATCGATAAGATTAGCAGTATACTCTCAACCTTCTTTACGGATTATTGTCATATAGAGTCTTGCACAGAACCGTGAAATTTTTCAATTTAGTGAGCCATTTTTAGTTATGTGCTGCATCGTTACAGCATTACTTCAGTTCTCCCAGACCCCGGACTTGTGAGTTGTGAACAATTGTACTCGACTGCTATCGATAAGTTTTAGCTCAGTGTCCGATATGCAACCGCAATCATCTTCTGGTCGCTTGACCGTTGCTCTGAGAGTTTTGGTGTTTATCGCAGCTGTATTTAGTGTCATCTACGTGAAATCTGTGCTGCAGAAAGATGTGACTTCTATCATGGAACCTTCAGCCAGGCAATATGCTGGTTCCACAATGAAGACAACGTTCTATGCTCCAAATGCAGCCTTTATCGAAGATAGCGGCATGCCCGAGGTGAGTTAAAAGAATATTGATAACCGAACGTTTTGCTAAGATACTACAGTGTAAAGACATTGTTCATGCTGCTGATCAATGCGAATTTGCAAAGTCCTTCTGCTTATCAGAAGAGATTGGGCTTTTTAACTACATCGAGTTTTATTTCTGCACGACGAAAGACTTACGTATAATACCTTTTACAATACTGGTAGTCTGGCTCATTGCAGTTTTTACCACCATTGGAATAACTGCGTCGGACTTTCTTTGTCCAAATTTGAACACTATTTCACATATATTAGGAATGTCAGAGAGTTTGGCCGGTGTAACTTTACTTGCATTAGGAAACGGATCTCCAGATGTATTTAGTACATATGCAGCTATGAAAACAGGAAGTGGCTCCCTTGCCGTTGGTGAACTGATAGGCGCGGCTTCATTTATAACATCGGTAGTTGCTGGTTCAATGGCGATCATCTGTCCTTTCCGAGTAGACAGTACCTTATTCATTCGTGATTTAGGATTTTTTACCGTTTCCGTTGCTTTTGCGATGTACTGTTTACAGGATGGGCGGATTGCTCTATGGGAATGTGCGGCGATGGTCGCATTCTATTTCATGTATGTTGCATTTGTCGTGAGCTGGCATTGGTGGCAGACTCATCACGCTCGCAATATTCCTGGCAGTAATTCTCGGGTCAACGGTAATCTATCTGATGATCAAGTGAGAGCGTCAAATTTTGATTACGATCCTCTAAATCACGACGTGATTTCAGATAATTGGGAATCCGAACCTCTTCTGCGCGCTCAAACACACGCGTCAACTGCAGATATTGAAAGCGCGATTGACCGGTATGCAACTTATACTGCGCAAGAGTCACCACAAGATAATGCGGGTTGGTCTTTGAATATACAAAGACCCGGTCAATCTAGCTACTCAAATAGTGTTGGCTACAGCGAGTCCGCCAATAGTCTGACCCCATCCACCCCTATCCGTCAATCCTTGATGGGTGCTTTAGAGTTCAGATCAGCAGTTGAGCGTGGACACATCAACAAAAAGACCTTTCATCCCGAAGACTTGGATGGTCACTACTTGGGCCATAGCCGATCTAGTAGTTTGGGTATATCACCCTATGGTGCACCAGAAAAACGACATCGGAAGTCCCATTCCAGAAGTCACATATCATCTCAAGCTCAGGCCTACTTTAGTCAATTTCCATCTCGTTCAAGTTCCGCAGCTGGTGAACACATATCAGGTATTGAATCCTCAGATTTGCAACTACAAAATGGTGCATCCAGGGTTTTTTCGCGTTGAAATTTATATTGACCATATAATAGAACATCGCAATCGTGGCATCACCAAATCTTCTGACAACCTTGTCAGAGCAGGCAGTAGTCGTCACTCAATTATTTCTCGAGGAGACAAGTCAGTCGCTTCAAATCACAGACCCAAATTGACTATCACTCCAGTAGAAGACTTTCCTGTGAGCGACTCTATGGGGACTTCTATCCTTGATGAGCCAACTCAACGTGTTGGAAGAGAACCTTCAGTTCAGAGTCGAAAGGGTCGACGATCGCGATCTTTGTCGCCGTTTGATAGGTTTTTAGCTTTTCAGCCTATCTCGGCTCCTCACACTACCGGCAAACATTTACATTCTAGCAGGCTTGATGAAGAGGATTTATTGCTAGATGGCGAGGATGGAAATGTGGAGGATCGTGATGCTTCAACTGCTTCAACCATAGGCCAACATTTAACTGTTCCTTCTGCAAGCGAAGGTAGCAATTTAGGACAGATTCAGCCACCAGTAGATACTGAAGATGCCTCTTCTGCAGATGGCGTCGTACAATCTGTTGCTGAGGAGTGTGCTGATTTTCCTTGCATGTCAAGCACATTGTGCGAGTTAAGAAGTACTTTGTTTCCAACTATTGGTCACTTGCACGAGAAGACACCGCTCAACAAATTCATTAGCTGTTTAGCCGTTCCTACTGTATTACTTTTGACTACGACCGTCCCTGTTGTTGAGATTGAGCATGATCCCGACTGTTTGCTTGACGCTGATGGGCCGTTTGAAGAATCCGTACCACGTCTGTCTCATGGTCAGGGCGCACAAGAGTCGGAGAGTGGTGATCCAACTATCATACCGTACAAGGGTTGGACTAAGTGGCTTGTCTGCGTTCAGTGCGTATGCGCCTCAGTTGCTGTCTACACAATGAATGCATACAGCGCCGACTTTTTCTCGCATGACTTCATATTTGCCTTGCTATGTGGGCTTATTCTATTTTTGCTTGTTTTCAAGTTTACAAATAGTGAGAGTCCTCCTTTAAAACTAATGCCTTTTTTTTGCTTTGCTGGTTTTGTTGTCAGTATATCTTGGATATCGACAATTGCTGTTGAAGCAGTTGGAGTTTTGAAAACGTTTGGAACTATATTTGGAATCAGTGACGCCATATTGGGTTTAACAGTTTTTGCATTGGTAAGTTTTTTATACTTTGCTATTACCAAAGGGCCATATCGCTAACTTTGATTGACAGGGAAATTCCTTGGGGGACTACGTGTCTAATATTACAGTCGCTAAAATGGGATTTCCAATGATGGCAATAAG
Source organism: Myxozyma mucilagina (assembly GCA_030571435.1). NCBI lineage: Eukaryota > Fungi > Ascomycota > Lipomycetes > Lipomycetales > Lipomycetaceae > Myxozyma > Myxozyma mucilagina. Next base: position 783 of record JAJLXV010000260.1, on the reverse strand, counting down.
CGCATGTTTTGGTGGTCCGATGCTTAATATTTTGGTTGGAATCGGAATTTCTGGACTCATATTACTACCAGGAATCTACGACTATTCCGATGGCGATGCCTACGAATTGGAAATTTCACCTTCTTTGATAATCTCAGCAACTACTCTCTTCATAAATTTGCTTCTGTTTTTAATATGGGTGCCACTGAGCAACTGGCATATGACTAGAGTAATAGGTTTTGCGAGTATCTCGTTGTGGCTAATAGGGACCACAATAAATGTTGTTCTTGAAGTGACCTCGAATAGTTCTCGGTAGTGCTTTTCACTTATTGATGCATGGTCCGTCAGGCGCCTCTGCGCTACTACATCTAAATGCTGAATGCTGAAAGAGAGGACAGAAACAAGATGTCGTGGTATAATCAGAGGCTCGTGCTACAATACAAGAAGCTTTGTTTGCCATAACAGCGACATTGGTCTGCTTTCATTGCTCCCTGTGGCCACTCAGATCACAAGCGGAATACTTGACAAGCAAAGATGAGAGTAATTGTGCATATACGCTATTGCATACTGGAACTTCTGAGCAAAGTACTTTATCATCATCTCTTTTTTCGAAAGTGCTACGAAAAGTTTTGCGAAACTTGCGGAGATATGTAGAAAGTATAGAAATAATGGTATATTTATACAGCTTGTTCGGAAATGCAGTTCTGTTCTACAAAAAAATAAGTGATTAAATAATTTTAGTTGATAGGTGTAGTAAGGATCATCACTTCGTGACATAAGCCTTACTCGAGGCCGGAAGCCTCG
>JAJLXV010000259.1:0-16703 GCA_030571435.1 Myxozyma mucilagina | reverse complement strand
ATGTGCTTTGTCAGCAGATATGGCCTAAAACGGTCAATTTTGGCAAGCTGGCCAGTATTTTTCCCAGCCAGCGGGTCGTATCAAAGTGACCCTTAGTAATAGTTCGCTATTGTGTAATGCTTCCTATATCTGTAAAATAATGAGTACTGATATCAAGAAGCTTTATAATTATTCTTTAATAGTATGACTGCTTCAAAAAAGGTTGCGTCATCGAGAAAACTCACAATTGTTGCGTTCTATCAACATAGAGGTAGTCTAATTGTGAACCATCGCTTACCAAGTTATCGACCGAGAAATTTGCTCTATTGTGTAGGATTAAGATTTTTTATTGCTCACCAAATACGCTTAATTTTGCAACCATTAAATCGTTTACTTGACGGACTTCCATGACTTTCTATTGTATCACCACTTGGTTCCAGTAAAATATATATTATTAGAAATTGTGGCTTAAATAGAATATGTATGAACATTAGAACAGACTCGGAAAGATTACGATCTCATTGACTTCAAATCAGAATAGAGCGGAGTGATGAGTAACCCGTCTATTGTTCAACATATCAGCCGCTGACGTCACATCTGCTTTGTAAACGAAAAGCTTACCGCTCCTACAATGAATGAAAAGTGTGTACAGAACAATGTTCCAAGAAAATCAAATAAAGGATATAAAGTTGTTATTCATGAATTATTTATAGAATAAATTAACTGGAATGATAAGTGTATGGTAAATTTGTAAAAATAAGATGTGTCGACCGATACAGCTGCTTTCTTGGACGCCGTTTTTAGTAATAAACTTTTTCGCTACCTTTCTATCTCCGTTAAGCTTAAGATAGATGACATTTTTAAACAAAGCGCCATATTGATTTGTTACGATGATTATGTTAGCAGTCATAATTACGAAGAATCTCTCGGAGAGATTTGTTATCTCCATCAAATCTGTTCAATATATAATACCCCCAAGCTTCTCCTTGTGCTGTTTCTGTCTATCTGTCTGCATTGCTTTTACCTACATAAGAAGTCCAAACTATTCTGCACCTCTTTATCTACTATTCTTCTACATTTTCGGTCTAATAATATCTTTATTCTCCTATCTTTCAACAAGAAATGACTCTTTGGAGAACTAGTTTGTCAGCTGAGCTGATTCACTTTGTCTCCGGTGGGCGCATTGTCAAGTTTCCTGAACAAAGACCAGGTTTTGTTCCTCCCACGACATGGATGAGTTCAATAAAAAAAGGCGACGAGGTGATGCCTTTAACTGATATAAACAACAACTTGTCCAGTGATTTGGAAAAGTCTTTGAATGGAAAAAAATCTATCTCAGATTCCGATACTGGTAGTGAGAACGAGAGCACAATCGATCTTCAGTGCCCATATTTGGTTGATTGGTATGGTCCAGATGATCCCGAGAATCCTATGAATTGGTCTGGTATCACAAAAGGATTGGTCACTGCTCAAATTGGTTTATTGACTTTTGCTGTTTACGTGGGATCTGCTATATATACGCCTGGTGTTGAGGAGATTATGGAGCAATTCCACGTTGGACAGGTAGTTGCACTACTTCCTCTGTCCACATACGTTATTGGCTATGGTATATCGTAAGTGAAACTTCAAATAATAATTATGAATCTGATGCTAACTTGTATAGGCCTATGGTATTTGCACCATTATCAGAAGTTCCTGTCATTGGACGAAATTGGATATATTTGCCAAATTTCCTGATATTCTTGATTCTTCAAATTCCAACAGCACTTGTTAACAACATTGCTGGTCTTGTGATTTTGAGATTTATTGCCGGTATATTTGCAGCTCCGCCTTTAGCCAATGGTGCTGCTTCTATCGGAGATATTTTTAACAATAAGGGCGTCGCTTATTTACTACCAGTATGGGCTATGCTTACTGTTCTCGGGCCTTCACTTGGTCCTTTTCTGGGTGGCATTTTTACTCAGGTTTTGAATTGGCGGTATACGTTTTGGTTTATGTCTTGGTTGACAGCGTTGACATTTTTGATTCTCTTTTTTTTCCTTCCAGAAACAAGCAAAGATACTATTTTATCTCGCCGCGCTCGAAGATTGCGAATTTTGACTGGTGACCAACGTTACACTACAAAGGCTGAACAGGAGTTTGGATCAGTATCCAAAAAGGAGTTTGCAAAGGAGTCTTTGATCCGTCCATTTGTGATTGCGTTTCGCGAATATGGAGTGTTTCTTCTCAATACTTACACTGCATTGATTTATGCAGTGACGTACACATTTTTTGAAGCTTTTCCAATCGTTTTCACTGAAATTCACGGATTTAATCTTATTCAAAGCGGAATGGCCTATTTCGGTATTTTGGTAGGCGTTGCTATCGGCTATGTGTTGTACGCCCTGGCATTGAAATATTATTATCTTCCTAGAGTGGACGCTGGCGGCCCACCCGAAATAATTTTTAACGTTTCGTTTGCGTCGGCATTTTTAATGCCTATTTCTTTGCTTATTATTGGGTGGACTTCTACTGCTTCTGTACACTGGATTGTGCCGATAATCGGCACGGTCCTATTCATGATAAGTGCATATCACATTTTCCAGGTGGTTTTCACTTATCTCGGAAAATCTTACCCTCGGTACTTGGCATCGACTTTTGCTGGAAATGATCTTTATAGATCAGTGTTTGCTGCCGCGTTTCCTTTGTTTGCGCGTGCAATGTTTTTGAACCTTAGTTCAAAAAAGTTCCCCGTCGGATGGGGTACCACTCTATTGGCTGGCATTTCTGCACTTATGATTCTGATCCCTTTCTTTCTTTTGCGCATGGGTGCAAATCTGAGAGCTAAATCTCAGTATGCAAACTAAGCAGTTTTGTTGGGATTTAGTTCTCATGTTATGGATAAAGTTTCACTGAGTAACGATTGAGCAGTGGACGATATAACGGAAACATACAAAACGGTAATGGTGTTAGATTTTGTGAATGGTTAGATGGAGAGGATTAAATGGGATTCTGGGTTTTTTTATTTACAGTGCATTTTATAGTTCAGTGCATTTTATAATTCAATTGATAATATTCAATATTTTGCTAAAAACCACTTTGTGTAGTTGAGAACTTTAAATCTCAAATTAATTGTCGCAAATTCTATGAAACTTACTTCACTGTCCACTCTTCAATTCTTATGATCTCAATATGGCAATGACCATACACGAAACTGATGGTGTCGTCAGCTGACAAAAGCAGTTGGTTGGATTGAGTCTATTATTTTTCTAAAAATGTAATTGTGTACAAGTTGAACGAGGGAGAACGGACTGACGTTGTCTATCAAACGGCCGAGTGGCGGTCAGAAACATGGAGAAATGTCGAATTAAGTTAAATCCGCTTTGTAATACATTGATGAGGTGAGGGAAGAGGAAAAAAGGTTTCAAGAATTGCGGTGTGGCGTTGACATCATTTATACTCTATTTTGCCTCCACTTAACTTTAATTCAGGTTAACACTTCCAACAGGGCAAACAATTTCTCGCGCGAAGTAGAAAATTCAACTCGCTCGAGAGCTTTCGATCAAAGCTTACGTGATTGACATTTCAATTTGTCATTCTCATTTGTTTGATGCTTTTCACATGGTATATATAGCACACTACCGTTGAACCTGATTATCTATTTATCACCGTGCATTTATTTTTCAAAGCCATACATAGCAATCATTCAGCTACCAGCCAAATATATAGAGGATGGAAGCAAATCGAGAATCGTCACAGATGTCCGAGGTAGACGACCTTGCTTTGACCAAGCAATTTACCAATCAGGAGTTGATGTCTGTCGAATCTGAGCAGCTCAACAATGTATTGGTTAATACCACAAGTAGAGCAACAAGACCTATAGACGAAGAAGAAGAAGTGGGCGGATCAAGTTCTTCTGGAAGTACTGCGGTATCCGAGAAGACAGATGCTAATGCTCCCGCTTTGAAGACGGCTGGTCTTGCACCAAAGCATGGCTTCTTTAGCTCCGCCTTACGAGAAAAGCGTTTGGTTGTTTATAAGAAAATTGCACTAACTTTGGCTTTCATGGGTACTATGATGATTGTATGTTACAATCCCTACATTTGCCGAATTAAATCAGATACTAACATCATTAGCTTGCGTTTTCTATCTATTGGGGCTCTTACTTTGACCGAATGTCTTATTTGAATCGTGTCCATCTTTGGATTGTCAATGCCGATGAGGGTAACCTGGTTGGCGACGCATTTATTTCCAGTGCCAGAAGCTTTGCTTCTTCAGCAGATTCGATTCAAGTCAAAACTGTTGATCTTATGTCATACGATGATATGGTTAAGCAGGTTCAAAGGGAACATACATGGGGTATCTTCTATATTGCGCCAAATGCGACGCAAAATTTGGAAGGGGCACTGCAGAATCCTGAAAGTGGGGCAAATTTCAATGCTGATGGAGCAATAAGTTTTATGTATTCTCAAGCCAGAGATCAAATTGCCATGGGTTATATTGTCAACTGGGTCGCTCAGTTTGAAGACGTTTATGCTCCAGCATTTGCTACGCAAGTTCTTGGTCTTGCTGCACGCAATTACTCGTTGTCCGATATTGTCGAAAGTGCTCCTCAAGCGCTCACTCGACCTAGCGTTATTACCATGATGAATTTGTTCCCTTACGATGATCCGACTGCGATGGCGACTACACAAGTTGGTTTGATTTTTATCATCATTACTACATTTTTCCAGTTTAACTTCTTCGCCCCAATTCATCAGGTGATTGCTCCACATTTGAAAGAAAAACATGTTATTTTATACCGTTATGCTTCTTCATGGCTTGCATATTTCTTCCTGTCGCTATTTTACTCGTTCGTTTCTTTGGCTTTCCAAATGGACTTCACCAAAGCTTTTGGTCATGCTGGATTTCTTATTTTTTGGTTATCTAATTACTTGGGTATGTTAGCAGTTGGATTGTTTTTGGAAAATCTTGCCCTTATTTGCTTCGCCACATATCCTCCTGTATTGGGATTCGGTCTTATCTTCACAGTCATCTCTAATATCTCGCCCGCTTTCTACTCTATTCCTTTGCAGGATGCTTTCTACAGATATGGATACGCATTACCAATCAAGAATTTGGCTGATATCACAAGAACTATTATTTTTAATACTCACAACACAATGGGTAGAAACTATGGCGTCTTGGTAGCGTGGATCGTGATTGATATGTTGGCATTACCATTTACTTTAAGATTCTTTGCAAAAGTCATGACGAAGCGGAAAATGGCTGAAATCAAAGCTGCTGAAGCCAAAGCGCAGCAAGCTGCTGAAGATAGAGCTCAATAAGCTGTCGATTAGAGACAGTAATTACAATGAGAGATACAGATAACAGCAATAGAGGCGTTTGGAATATAAAAGTTAGATTACAGCTGTTTTTTTTGGTTAAGATAAAGAAAAAGAAGGCCTTACTGGATTTTTTTAAAAAATTTCAATTACCAGTGAAGTCAATCAGTGTTTTATGGGATTTCTTTCTTTTAGATAGCATTTATATGAAGTAGTGTAATATGGTGGAAGTTGACTTGTGCTTAATAATTTAATAGAATAATTTATAATTAAGATCATTGATCCTTATCTGTATTGGGCGATTGAGAGCGTAATATTTCATATTTTAGACAAACAAAAGTTGTAGACGCACTACAAATTGCATCATTCCGGTGATGTGAAGCGAAAGCGTGCAGATACCAATCAACTACTGATTAGCATGCAACTTTCTCTGCAAAACTCCTAACATGTCATACATTCAACGCGTAATATTTTTTACAGCTTTTGAATTAGCACAGATGTACAGCAATACACTTGTTCTGCCAGTTCAGGCAATTCTTTTAGTATGTGAGGTGTTCAAAAAGATGAGCTGCACAGCTGACAGCGAGACGTTTTCGTAAATTCACCCGCCTGAGATTAAATGACTGACCACAAAGCCAACTTACTCTACCAAAAAAAGCCCAAAACAAATTCAATTTACCAAAAAAAAATTTTCAGTACTCATAAATCTAGTAGTCAAGCGCTTTTTTTCTAGAAAACTGCTGGTGTTGACGAAATGATTCATCTTTTACTTCGGGATCGCGGAAAAACCTCAATCGGTAAATATTGTGCAATAAGAGTAACTGATTCACCAGTGAACGTAAATTTACTACAATCAGTCTTGTCGATGCGTGGACGGTTCATGGAATTAAACTTATGTCATTTAGAAGCTTGATGTGGGCGTGGGAGTTTCTTTACCTGTTGCTGTTTAACATTTGAGCCATGGCAGTCATAAACACCTGTCAACTAATTGGCTTCCAAACATAAAAACTGTAAATTTTGTTGTATTTAATTATATTGGCTATTTATTTCATGTATTTTTACTGCAATCAAGAATTTGTTGATGGGTACATAGACATATGCATGTAAATCCGGACTTTTCAATGATCTAATTTACAATACTTTAGAAGAGTTTGAAGCACCATAAGAGTTCGAATGTAAAAAAAACACAAAACAGATTATTGTGTATATTTGCTCTTACTATATTCTAAGCTTTGCTGAATGACAGATAATATTTAAGACAGTTGGAGGTTGAAATCAACGAAGAAAGGAGATTATCAACAGGAGCAAAGCCATCTTAAAGACAATGTAGTATCTACAGACAAGCAGAGAACTATCAATTAACATGTCCAAATAATACAGATTAGTTTATATTTTCAATGTCTGGTAATTATTATTCAATCGGATGTGTTATTGTAGGAAAAAAAATAAAGTATGTGGTTGCTGTTTAAGGAAATCCGCCGCTGACTGATAAAGTACGTTAGCGTGTAGCGTGTTTAGCAAGCCTTGGAAGAAAGCCGATTTTGAAGTTCCTGATAATTAGGTCGCTTTAAATTTTTCTCGAGGATCTAGAAACGAAAGTCCGTTTGTTGCAGTCAGTGGTTTCGCTCGTTAATGAAACGTCGATTAGAATTACTTTACATAGTGAAACTTTTCCAAATTGTATTACACAAATGGTTATGTAAATCCGATCCAATACAGAGAAAATATAAACTCGAAACGAGAAGGCAAAAAATGCCTGATTAAAGTGCACAGTTAAAATGGTAAATTACGATCAAAAACGAACCTATAAGACGGAAAAGAGGAGAAGGGCAAAAGAAACAAACATAAAGTCATCCATCATTAACAACTACAATGTAAAATATTAAACATTAAGAAATAAAAAAAGGGACTCTCTCCTTGCTTCAAAAAAAAAAACAACGCAGTAATAATAAAACAAATTCTACTCCACTATCTGCTCTCATCGTCAAAAAAAAAAAAGATATAAAAATAATGCACCAGTTTTCAATAATCGCGACAATACAAAAAAACTATGAAATATGTATGTATGATGTATGTAAAATAAAAATGTAGGAAGGTAAAATATATGTGAATGAATTAAGGCAATGACAAAACTTATTTTGAACCGGAACCAGTTTTTTCGTTAAGAGTAGGTGTTCGAGCAGACATGGTACTGCTGTTGCTAGGGACAACAAGCGGTCTGCTGAATTCGTCTTCGTTATCGGCTAAAGTCTCAATCTCCCACTCTGAAGTTGGAGTCTCGGCAGATGGAACATCGCCTCTCATGCCGTTAACGGGATCGTAAGCATCCCAATCCATGGGAGTATATTCCTTTGTGAGACGAGCTTTTGGTGTCGGCAGCACTCCAAGCTCGATGTAATCGTATGCCCAACGGGATGATTTGTCTGGTTGAACTTTTGGTAGGTAGGATCGGGCGGCAAGCAAGAATACTGTGATTGAAAGAATTGCACCACCGATAAGATCGACAAAGTAGTGGTGAGTCAAGTACATTGTTGACCACCAAATCCATAAGATATAACCAAGAAGAACTGGAGTTAGTTTGGGGAAGACGTATGACATGAAAAGAACTTCAATAACTGCACAACCAGAATGCAATGATGGGAATGCACCGAAAACCATCGGAGATGCAGTGAATGAAGAAGTGTATAAATCGAGACCGATAATTTGATCGACGCGAGCTAATCCACCAGGAGATCCCTTAACAGAGTAATTGGCAGGAACCAAGCCATACATGTTTTCATACCAAGGAGGCGAGCAAGGGAAGACCAATTGAATCGAAACACCAATCAAATTCATGTAGCCGAAAGAACGGGCAAATACGGGAAGTGTTCCAGGTGCCGCAAAAAGGAAAATAATTCCAGAGCAGACAAAGGGGGCACCGAAATGAATCAGGCCGTAGGGAATCCAGGCTAAGATATCAAGGAAGGGGTATTGCTGAGCAGCTAAGATATTGCTGAGATTACCTCCGTAGATGATTGTCTCCAGACTGGGTAGAACACGAACCCAGATGGGAGGACGCCATGAAGCCGGGATAAAACGACAAGAGTAGAAGAGAAACAACCAGGTTCCGATCGGAAGGAAGGGAAAAAAGAACTGCGAAGTGATGGGAAAAAGCAAGAGTAAAGAAAATCCGATAGCAATTAAGATTCTACCAAAGACGCCGGGCTCTGTAACAATGCAAAGTACGAAAAAAATAATCAAAAAGTCTAGAAGGTATTGAAGATCCATGAGCACATATTTATGGCTTTGCAGACGCTGGAATGTTTTTTTGATGTTCCAGGAGGTCTCTAATCTGGCAAGAGTGGATGACGGAGCTACATCAGAAAGAAACAATGTGCGGAACTTCCGTCGTAAATATGTTGTTGGAAGAAGCATTGTGTTGGTGAGGAGGATGGAGACCTGTGAGAAGATAACGAGATGTAAGCCCTTTTTTTGCCCACGAAGAACTCAGAATGATGAGACAGGAGTTAAACACTTACCCTCGAGTATTACGAGACAACAGAAAGATTTAGGTAACCCAACGCAGAACAGCAAACAACAAAACCAATGAAAGCCAGAATTGTCAATCGAAAAAAAAAACAAAACAAAGAGAAAAAAGAAGGAGACAAAAACACAAGACAAGTAAAAGTGGCGATGGCTGGAAAAGACGGCGAAGATGGGGTAGATTAGGCACGAGACGATGCCGGGATGGCAACTGGGCGGCGAATGCGGAAAGGGCTAGGGCTGCGCTGTTTGGGAAGCAAGCGCGCAGAACTAAACTGTATACGGCTTTAAGTAAGCAGAAGTTTCGTGCACGAGCCGGCAACGGGCACTAGAAGATGCCGAGAGTCAGTCTAGATGACGTACGCCTGTAATTCCGATCTTATCGGAGTTGCATTCCAATTCGAAATTGTTTGGCACAAGTAAATTACATATGCTATAATACAATTATCGTTGAAAGACTTTTGTAAAAATTACTGAGCACTTCTTTGAGCGCTAGGTTTTTTGGTGGAAGTTGTCAGCAAGTGAAAAGGCCTGTTGCTCTGGGCTACTCTCTGAAAAGTGTAACCAATTTTGTACCTGCGTCGTTAATTAACTGTGCTCGAGCTGGTTCCCGTCGATTGTCACACGTCACATGTATGGTTCTATTTCCTTTATTTTTCAGTCAGATTTCTCTTTTATCTTTCATAAGTGTAAGAGATTATCATATTTGATTTAAAATATTTTTGCGTTGTCGAGTTTGTCGCTAAAAATTGCTGAATGGTTGTCATTGTTCAATGACCTCTCTCTAAACGCGACAAGGTTTTTAACCACTGTTTTGGCTCAGAGGTGACTTCTCTCACTGAGTTCTCCTGTCTAGTGTCCTTTAATCATACCAACGCTACTCGTGTATTTTAACAAAAAGGCTCTGGAACTGAAACTAGGTAAGAAGTCTAGGCCGATAAACACAGACACTGAGTTCAGAAGAATGCCGGTACTCTGAGGTTCCAAGAGACGCACCAAGACATCCTAAGACAATTTCTGATTGGTGAGCTAGAGTGGAAGAAAGTTTAAATTTCAAGCTCGGTTTATTTCAATAGATAACTAATCGAAAACGAACACTTTTTCAGGCACATTTCTTTAACGTCTGAAAAGATGGATGAAGCTACAAATATAGGAGTTTGGTTATGTGGATCTGCTCATTGACGTTTGACTTGGTATAAACTTAGGTGGTCTGTTCATATCTTCACCGAGCTTCAGTATTGAATTTGAATGTTGGACCAAAGTTGAGGCATTTGCATTTCTCCCTCATCAATTAACTCTGAACTGTAACGTTACATTTTGACTCTTTCACTGCTGAGATAACTGTCATTCAAAGTAACTACTTGTTGCTGTTTTACCCCGTGGAAAATAAAACCGTTCCTATTTCCTTACGTTCCTTATGCCTCGCTTGTTCCTTTGTGTGCCCATGTGCAAATATAATAGCGGGTTAGGTCTGCAATTCATGCGCCGCGCCGATCCTCCCATTCAAAATGAACTGGGGGTGGGATTATCAACTGCTGGCACTTTATCCTTACAGAACCTGATCTAGTATAGTGATACATTCGCTTCTTTATTTTTGGACAGAAAAAGGAATAAAAAGAGAATTCAAAAAATGGGCTATAGACTTAAGGTGTCTGCGGGATCAGGATACTCTCCAGATGAACGCAAAATGGTCCCAGTCAATACTGATACTGCCGTAGACGTTTCTACTCCTGAATCTGATGCGCAAGTATACGTTCGTATTCCGAACTACTCTGGTACATTTTTCTCTTTTTTGTTTTTTTTTTGTTTTTGAATAATGTAGCTGACTTTGCTTGATAGGTCTTCCTGAAGGATCACCAGTCACTTCTTCATACTTTGGATACCCCGAACGACAATATGATCAGTACTCAATAACGTTTTCAATCACATTCAAAGAAGATGTCTCCTTTGACGATCTACTTTTTGGCAATGACTTTGACCGTCCTATTCGAGACCACTTACCGTACGGATTCAGCTTTGCTTACAAAATCTTCAATTACACTATTGATCCATCTGCAACCGGAGATGTATATGCCGACAAACCGTACTTATTCGGCTATGCAGCAACTAGTATAAACGTCATTTCCACAACTCAAGAAGCAATTACCGAGCAGTCCTTTTTACAAGAAGATACAAAGTCTATAACTCCAGTCACTAATCAAGAAGTAGATCGAGATGATTCTGAAGAATCTATGCCTGAAGCTTCTGCTGATCGAATGAAGTACTTCTTAAACGAAGATAATCGAAAAAGATTTGCCTTCAAAGCTAATCAATCGTATAAATTTGATTTTCATAACGCTTATATCGATATGAATACTGATAACAAGGGCTTCGCATTAAAATTACCTGGTTATAATATGTCAATTATGAAATACTGGGATGGTCAACCTTTGAGATATGTTTTGAAGTCAAAATCAACTGAAACAATATATTTGGTCGTTGTTTTTGAACTGGAAGAGCTTTAGTTGGGGTTGAATAGATTAAAGGGCGCTGAATAGATTATATACTTGTAACAATACCGACCTTTCCCCTTCCTTTTTGCCTAGTTTTTTCTTACGACATTTGAGAGTACATCTCCGCATTTGGCGCAGAACGATTACACTTTTCGGGTACAGATTACAAACAATACGATAATAATCATAATATGACATTAATCAACCATCCATGTAATACATATAAAATTAATCCCTAAGCTAATGACAAACCCAAAATAAATAAATACAAGAAACACTCCGAACTCATTAAAGCCATACCCATAACACACTTCCTACTACTTGATTTCTTTCCACGCTAATCTTCAGACCAAATGATGTTTATATACACTTGATACCAGAATCATTCCAAGCGACACAAAAAATCGCCCTTTTTAAAAAAACACCACCCAATTAATCATCTAGTTACTAAAACCAGATCAAGTAGAGTCACTACTCTAACCACAATCAATAAATAAAAGAAACATCAAAACAAAACAGAATTATTCAAACGAAGTGACAGTCCCTAGTGCGGTTCCAAGCCAGTCGCTACAGCCACTAAGGCGAGCGCCATTTGCCGGAATCTGCTGCTGCTCATTAAAGTCGAGAGCAAGGGAGTCATTCGGATATTCAGTCTTTTTGCTGTCTTCATCAATCAAGGTGATCTTTGTCGTAAAACCACTGGAACCAAATTCTAATGAACTAGACGCGTCGTTGTTGTGAGTTGAATCTAAAAGCGAGTTTGTCGCGGAGGAATCCAACAATGCTGAATCCTTATATATGACATCGGTGTCGAATTCATTGCTCTGTGAGACCAAAATTGAATCCCAGTCAAAAAGCTGACTGGTAGAATCAATATTATTCATCGAGAAATCATAAGTTGCTGCTGATTCTGGAAGAGAGGCAGCGTTTGTTGTAACGTCGAAGAGTAAATGCGAGAGACTGTCATCGCCGACATAGCCATCGTGCTCAACATCCTTACCATCCAGGGGCCCAAGACGAAGGGGTTCTCCTTCAAATGACGCTGCAGGTCAGGGAATGACATCATCGCTGCGGGATGATGCATCGATTTGAAGGCCACGACATCGAGGGCGTCGGGAGTGGTAGGGAAATCCGAAGAGTCTTCAGGAGATGTGCTGTACGATTCGAACAGAGACGCCGAAGTAGGAGAAAATGAGGAAATCGACGAAGAGGTAGGTGAGTCAAACAGAGATCCGTTGGAAGATGTGTCGTTTGAGACGAAGTCAGACGGAGTGGCGACTTCGCTTTTTATCCGAGCTGTCGAGGAAGAAGAAGACAGATCGAGTTTGAAGCCGTCAGCGGTCGCTTTGATTGATGACATTTGTGCCGAGATCTCCTCGAGCTTGGCTCTGAGCGACTTGTTTTCGGCCTCGACAACAGCCAGTCTATCTAGCACCGCGCTGTTCTCCGATCGAAGGTTCTCGTTGACCGACTCGAGTTCTTCGAGCTGCTTACGCTTCTTCTCACGAGACGACTGGGCGGCCTGACGGTTTCGAAGAATTCGCTCGACTCGACGCTGCTCCTTTTCGATGGCGGTCTTCGCACGCTTTCGGGGAGGAAGAGCGCCGGGAGGAAGGGGTAGAGAGAGCTCCTCACGTCGTTTGCGAGGAAAGCTGTCGGGCGACGAGGCAGGTGATCCGTAGTCTTCCGGTGATTCTGACATCTTAACTTTGTATTGACAGACGAACAAAATAAAAAATAGAGAAAACGAAATCAAGAGGCGAGAGAATATGTATAAAAGAAGTAAGCAGCCCGAGTTGGGCGCGGGACGCGTGGCGAGGCTCAAGTGGCCACGGTGGCCGCTTTATGCTCAGCCTTGCTCGCCGCACGGGTTGAGGCCAAAGGTCTGGAAACCACTCAAGTTGCGCACGCCGAGGCCCCTGCCTGCGGTAATGTCGCACGTGCCTGGTCCGCTCACACTCCTGCTGCAAGACTATAGGCTGTGGTTGCACGGGAATATTGTGCTCATGCGATGAGAATGGACTATAAAACAATTTCCAATGATTAAAGTCGAATGCTGAATTACAATTGGCGGACAGAACTCGAAGAGCAGTAATTGGCTTAGGAACACGACTTATTTTTTTGTGCTGCTGCTGTTGCTTTCGCCTAGCTTACATTACTTTTTCTCTCAGATTAATCAGTTGAAGGCGTGCGAAATCCAGGCCTATTTATGGCGCCTCGCTTTTTTCAGACCCGGTCTCGAGCCATTGCGTTCCCCTTTGGGCCTTAATTACTCTGAAGCCTTCTATCATTTTCACGTGACTCAGGAAAACTTGAAACTCAAAACTGTGACTAACAGATTACGTCCTTTGTGCGGCTCATCTCATCGTCAAATTAAACGAGTCATACATAAATTTTTGTAAAGGAATTTTGGAATATTTAGAAGCCATCTGAGCCACCGTTTTTATTCTCCTAGATCTTTTCAGTTCAAGTGGGAGTAGTAAAATATGTCTTCAGCAATTTGTGTGGCGGCACGTGCTTTAGCTCGTCGTGTTGCGGTCCCCGTATCTTTACCCGCTACACGCTCCGCATTCCAACTATCTCAACCTGCGTCCCGGTCACGTATATCTGTCCGCCACGCGTCTACTCAGCCCGCTGACACCGACGTAAGCCCTCACTTGTTTTTCGGTCACTTTCTTTCTATTTTTGTTTTTGACCCTAATACTTATTTGCAGGAAACGGAAACCGAAGATGTGACTCAGAAATACATCAAAGAACATGATCCTTTCAGTTTGATAACATACTCCCGGCCTGATATGGTCTTGTACCGTGGTCAAGGCTGTTACGTTTTCGACTACAATGAGAAGTAAATACCCCATGTTCTACTAATTGTGTTTATTGGGTCATCTTACGTATTGTAGAAAGTACCTTGACTTCACAGCTGGAATTGCTGTCAACTCTTTGGGCCATGCGGACTTCGAGATGGCCAAGATTCTTTTTGAACAAGCAATGACCGTTGTCCATACCTCGAATTTGTACTACAATGAATGGTCTGGTATGCTTGCTAAACTTTTAGTTGAGCGAACTCTGGCCACGAATGGAATGAAGAAGGCCTCGCGGGTGTTTTTTGCAAACTCAGGTACTGAAGCAAATGAAGCTGCATTGAAGTTTGCTCGAAAATATGGAAAGCACGGCGCAAAAAATGCTAGTCCGGAGAAGTATGAAGTCATTTCATTTGAGCACTCTTTCCATGGTCGAACATTTGGTAGTCTTTCTGCTACTCCCAATCCTAAATATCAAAAGCCATTTAGCCCAATGGTTTCTGGATTCAAATACGCGACATATAATGACATCGACAGTGTAAATGCTTTGATCAGCGACAAGACATGTGCTGTCATTATTGAGCCCATTCAAGGTGAAGGCGGTGTTTACACCGCGTCGACTGAATTCATGATTGCACTTCGCAAGAAATGTGACGAAGTTGATGCTGTTCTTATCTTTGATGAAATCCAAAGTGGCTTAGGTCGTTCAGGTTATATGTGGGCTCATGAAGCATTTGGTCCAGAAGCTCAGCCAGACATTCTGACTTCCGCGAAGGCTTTAGGAAATGGAATGCCTATTGGCGCTGTCATGGTTACCGAGAAAATTGCTGAAGTCATCAAGGTTGGCGATCATGGTACCACTTTTGGTGGAAATCCTTTAGCTTGCCGTGTTGGTAACTACTGCGTTGACAAGCTTACCAAGCCAGAATTTTTGAAATCTGTTCAAGAAAAATCAAAGATCTTCAAGGCTGAATTTGAGAAATTACAAGCCAAATATCCTAATACTGTCACTGAAATCCGTGGAACTGGTATGATCTGGGGATTACAACTTAGCAGTGATCCTACTCCCATCATTACAGAAGCTCGTGAGAAGGGTTTGTTGATCATCACCGCTGGAACAAATACCATCCGTATCATCCCACCTTTGATTATCACTGAGGAGGAGATTAAGGAGGGTATCCAGTTATTAGATGATTCTATTGCGGTTACTTTGTAATATAGCTTAGAATAAGCATTCTAAAATAAAAGCTTTATAAATATTGCGAGTGTCTTCTTTAATTATTTAGCATTATTTATTTTCTTTGTACTTAAACCAGACGTGTCCATTTTGTCATCAACATCAAAACTTGCATTGAAGGAGTGTCGAACAGTTTTTAATCGTAGACAGTCTGCAATCAGATTCGTTTTTAGTAGTGTATCGCTCGTGTGTAACTTTTTAAACCGTTTAAATATTTGAATTTTACGCGATGAGCTCGGGATCTCGACTGAACTTTCTTTTAAATAACGGGTCTGCGGCGAGCTCGAGATTCCTATAAGTCATATTCTTTAATCGGATTCATCGATCGCAGAGCATATTTAGCATCTTTCAAACATTAAATATTTATTTTTACAGAAATTTAATTATCTTGAATTGATCTATTTTTTTTGTTCACCACTGAGGAAAGAGTCACAAGAGCCGAATCTTTCAAAATCAATCATACGCCACTTTTAATGATGATTCGTACCCCAGCATTCACAGTTTCCAAACTACGTTTTTCCTTAGCCTCATATAGATCTTCAACATTGATCCGCAAAGCTCAATTGCCTTTGATTTCTCAGTTGAACGGTTCCCGATCATATGCAGATCTTTCACAGCCTCGACCGGGCCCACCGCGTCTTCCCGATGATGAGCAAGAAGAGTTTGAACGATTAGTCAAAAAAGCTAATGCACCATTTTCAACCGAATTTGAGGAACCTGAGATCGAGGTTGATTTGGAGACATTAACCTCGATTGAAAATGAAGCGGAGGTGAATAATGGTCCATCGGTTGAGGAAGAAAGTGTGGCAAGATTGAGAGCTATGAATACCAAGCATGCCGATTACATCGGTAGAACTATTCCGGAGTTTGAGGGTGATGTTAATCCTAAGGTATGACTAAATACACTCATCGGAGTTTTCTTTCTCGCAATGTAACTAATGATTTGATTTAGACTGGAGAAGTTGGCGGTCCGAAACAAGATCCACTTCGTCATGGAGACTACAGCTTTAATGGTCGCGTCACTGATTTTTAATTGACGAATTAGTATTACGGCACATTATTAACACATACAATTTATACCGCAATAAGAAAATAGAATTTGGTTATAAGGATCATTCTCGAAATAAATAATGGATTTCATTGCTGGCCGTCAGTGAGTAACTGATTAATCTGTCTCACCGCGTTTATATCCGTAACGATATCCGCATAGCGATCTCGAGATCAAAGCATGAACGTTACTCTATGATGAGCGTGGGCTTATTTATTTAGACTTGAAAAACAAAATATATATACGCTGCTCAACCAATTTGTAGGTAACGTGAATGTAGGGTATGAGTCGCATGTGGGTATGCGTCGCACTTCCCAATGT
>JAJLXV010000258.1:0-16759 GCA_030571435.1 Myxozyma mucilagina | reverse complement strand
CCCCCCTCATCTCTCTATCATTCTCCGGAATATTTGGTTTTGTCTATCTAGTAAATTTATAAATTTATAGTAGTCATATTAATATGGTGTGGGTCCTGTTCATGGTCATATTGGTTGGGGGTGGAATTGAAGAGGGGTTGAGGTAGGATGGCCCTGGTTTTTATACCAGGTTTGGGTGCCAATGCCTGTGTTGGTCACTAATTGGCTCTTTAGACCATAGCAATTTCAGTATAGTGCGCTCATTATGTGGTATCATGTGCATGAGTTTGTTCCTCTCAGTAGAAATCAGAGGGCAGTCAAGAATAATATGAGAAGGGTCCTGAAGACCCGTTCCACACCAGCATTGGGCATCCACCAGATTTCCAGTGTATTGTGCTATTCAATGCAAATAACTATTGAAATAGCCATGGTTAAGTCTGAATCTGATGACACTTGATGCTACTTGACGGCTTTGAACACGGAGAATAGAATCCATGTTTAGCCTAGGCATTCCCCTGTAGTGGGAGGAATGAGATTTCAACCATAATTCTGTCCAGTCTTGCAAGATTTCTCGTCTTATTTGTGTTTTCAAATAGTTAATAGATAACAACTTATCCATGGGTCTGACTTTTTCATGACATCCTAACTGAGCAAGAGTATATGAACGCACACCTCCAGCGATGCTTTTATCTTTTGGGAAATACTTGAACTCACAAATGATTCCTTCAGTTTCCCGCCATTTCTGTACAAAATATAAAATGTGACTTATTTGTTTTTGTCCTTCTAATTTGTAGTTGTGCTGTAGACGTTTGAGAGTAATTTGATTTGGTATATATAAGTGCAATTTTTGATCAGGCATAATTGAACTCCCCCAACGGTGACTGTGAAACTGCTGCCAGGATTTTTCAAGAGTGACCACGATCGCTAGGAGCTCCCCATCCCATAGTAATAGTTCTGACCCAAGTGAACCATAGTAGGTGAAAATTTCATGACCATTTTAATATGCAGCACATCCAAATCCCAGGTCGTCAGGCTGGTTAGGAGTGGCAGATGGCAAAGGAGGTGAATGAGATTGAGGCATCCGTGCAGCAGAGATGTAGATGTCGATGGTATCGCAAGAAGACTGTGTTGAGTTTAGCACTGAAAGATGTTCATCAACCTGGTCATCATGGTCAGAAGTAGTAGGAGGGCAAACTTGGAGGTCATTGAACTTATTCCAGGGAGGGGAGCAGAAAGGATCAAGCGGTTCTAAATGCGAGGAATCTTGTCGAAGATAATGATTGACAGTAGAAAGAAGATAGTCAAGTCGAGATTCATACTTCTGAGGGCCTTTGGCAGACGACGAGTCGCTCCAGTGAAGATATCGCAAGTTGTGTTGGCGAGGCCGCAGCGCGCTAGTTGTGTTTTGATGTGGCAAGTCAAAGCAGTATTGATGTAGGTGCGTTATATGTTTTAAAGTATTCTGTTCACCATATTATTGACATCATTCAATCTAGATAGAAGAGGCTCGTTTATTATTAAAGTCAAGTATATGCTAGAGAATTGATAAATCCTGCACCTACCACAGTTAAAAAGTTGCAATCCTTTTTAGGACTCGTCAATCACTTTCAAAAATTTATAAAGAACCAATTGCAATTAAACCCATCGACTTACTGATGCAACCAAAAACAGACATGCTTGAAACGATATAATTTAGCGATATCATAACTGATAAAATCAGTATAAAAATGTGCTGATATCGCTGATATCCATATAAGGGTTACTCAAAATAGGGTATGGCATTGGCAATCAGTACGGTTTACTGCAGTAGGGTTTCTCAATGAGTGTTAAGGCTTTTTGTGGCTTATTCTGGATATCAGCAATATCAGTTTAGCATATCGATATAAAAATTCATGGCAGCCCGAACCCTTATATTGCTAAAAATGGAAAAACGATATCCCTTATCATTTTAAGCATGTCTGACCGAAAAGAAGTCAGGGAAATTCCAATGGAATGAAGAGCTGCAAAAGGATTTTGACATGCTCAACTTAGACAGTCATTACCAGTGCACCAGTGTTGAAGAACCCCGATTTCAAAAGATGTTTCGCGATCGAGGCAGATGGTTCACAGGTGGCAGTTGGCACTGTGTTGTTGCAAGATGGTCATCCTGTGGCTTACTTCTCCAAAAAATAGGACAAACACCAATGCATGTATTCAGTTCATGATAAAGAAGCATTGGCAATAGTATTGGCATGTCAAGAATGGCGACCGTTCTTACGGTTCGATAAATTCGATGTGTTCACCAATCATAAAGCATTGTTGTTTTTGCCAACACAAGCTGAATTGAATGACAGACAATGAAAGTGGATTGAAAAGTTAAGTGACTATCACCCTGTATTTCATTACAAGAAGGGCACCTCAAATGTTGTGGCAGACGCTCTGTTGCGCGTTGATATTCTTGGGCCTTATACTAAACACTTTGTAAGTCCTTGGTATAGTGCTCCTCTCCCCTCTCCGGAGAAGGTGCCATTGTGTGCAAGCCCCTTGGTATGAACCCGTATAATGCTTTATGATCAGTGAACACATCGAATTCGTCGAACTGTAAGAACGGTCGCCATTCTTGACACGCCAATACTATTGCCAGTGCTTCTTTATCATGAACTGGATAATTGCGCTGGTGTTTGTTAACTCACATAATGCAAATTGCTGTCCTTTAGAGGCACTTCTTTCTTTTCTAAAGTTTTGTTAAAATTATCAATCAAAACTGCGCATTCACATGTAAGATTGCTATGTACTCTCAAACAACTCTGAAAAAAACACAGGATTGAAAGACTGTTATAATGAGATGTAAGCTGGAACCAAAAAGGGTAAATACTGGGTAATCTGGGACTTTGAGAACGAATATAGAGAAGAATCATGCAGTAAAGATAGAAGACAATATGATAATAGACTCAAGAAAGTAGTAAACTAGATGCTTACCGAACGTGCTAACAAGAAGTGTACATGCAAAAAGCACAAACTGGTAAAATGCAAGTTCCTCATACAAATATACAAATGAAAGTTCTTATTTTAAGAGTTGTTTCACTGAAAGCTTTCAGTGCAGTTTTAAAATCCTGTTGAACGTTTAAAAGCTGTTGCAGCTGCCAGCAATCTTCTTTAAATAATTTAGGTCTGACTGAGTATGGTAAAAGATTTCTGTATCTGTAGAGAGAAGTCTACTAGGCTTCCTTTATAGGGACCTCGGTGGGTGTTTATAGAGCTTAGTTATTGCTTCCGACCAGACAAAGACACAAACTAAAAAATAAATTAATGCCTATTTGCAGTACAACATAAAGAGGAACTAAACTCTTTTATTCTTGACCACTTGCAAGGTTTTTGGTAGGCAATCGTAGCGAGAGCTTGGGGAGGAGACTGTAAACAGCACATAACGCACAATGAAACCTTTATAGATCAGTCAATTAAAAGCAGTACAACAGCCAGAAGAGTTATCTGTAGCGCCCAATATTTCTACATAATCTGCTTTATTGCTTTGTAGATAGTGTCGACGAAGGCTCTAGTATTGAGTTCTGGAAGGCATTAAACAAGCATTTGACTGATTTGTGATGAATAAGAAAGATGTTAACAATTGCCAACTTTTAGAAGGAATAATGATTGATTAAATACATAGTCTATAATATATACAAGCAACTACTGGAATCTGCTCTCGCGTTCCTTTCGTTCATAAGCCTCTTGACCTTCATTTTTCAGCACAAGCTCCAACCACTTTTGCCTGCGCACTTCACGAGAAGCCTTAGTTTTGGCAGCTCGTTTGAGTCTACGCTCTTCTTGAACCTTGGCAAGTTCTTTCTGCTGTTGAAGACGTAACTCTTTAGCCGCTTTACGTTCATCAATCTCTTTCCGCATGGCAATATACTCTGGAGTTGCACGCTTCTCTTGTCTGGCGACAAGTTTATTGTTGTATTTAGCAAGAGCAAGAATCTTTGCAGCTTTTTGCTCTTTCTCTTCAAGTTGTGCTTGCTTGTTCCTCTCCCGGCTTTCGACAGCAATCTTATCTAATTCTTCACCAGGGTTTGCATCGGAAAAGTAAATGCGCTTCATGAGCTCCACTTTTTCGCGTAAAAGCTCTGCACCGTTTGGCATGTTTTGCGAAATTTTCTTGGAGTTGAGCAAAGTAGCCTTGTCGGTCACAGGACGTCCTAAGCTCTCGTGACGGGCAATTGCCTTTGCAGTCGAATACAGTCGCAAATCGCGCGGTCCACCAATGAACTCCAACACAGCCATTGGTGCGGAATCGTAGTCTCTAGGCTCTAGATGAAGAAGACGAGTATATCCACCCTGACGAGCAGCGTAACGCGGCGCAAGTACAGTTTTCAGCCTGGCGACCGCCAACTTCGGGTTGAAAACGTAACCGTAAATAGCTGACCGTGAAGCATTAGTGTCTTCTTTGGCTTTTGTAAGTAATTTTTCTATTATCGGCTGGGTCTCCTTTGCTCGTGCATATGTCGTCGTGATACTTTCATGTTCAATTAACGAAGTGACGAGATTTCGCAGCAGTGCCCGGCGGTGCGCAGAGTTACTAAAAACAACAACAACATCAGCTCAATTATCAACAAACAAACAGCATCTCGTCTTAACTTACCGCCCAAGCGACCTGTGCACTTGTCCTTGCGAAGGCATTTTGCTGTAACAAAGTCGATTTCCGAGCTGCTCTCACAACTTTTTCGTAAAATGTCAAGTCACGTGAACGTTTTATACTGAGTTGTGCCTGGCTGCGTACATTAGAGCATTGACTAAGCACTTACATATATTCAATTTTCTTGCAGGCATCGCGAGAGGAATCGGAGACCCATTTCACAGATATTTGGCACAATGAGTAGATTCTACGGGTTCCTGTCAGGTTTGTGCTTAAAAACAACAGTAATTGTGTTTTATACTGACTATTTCCAGGCGTCACTTTCGCATCGATAATCACATACACAACCGCCATCGAGCTGCAAGCCCGCACCGATGCCGCTCGCGCCGCCATGGCTCTTTCACGGGCGACTTTAGACGCGACAACCGAGCCGAAGCGGTACTCAATAGTTAAGCCTACAGAGACCGTGGCTCCCCGAGTATTCGGCGAGACTTTGAAGGATCTTTGGGACGAGGAAATTGTGCGTGGAGCGTCTTTCGTTCTAGACACCGACTGGGCGGGAAAGGCATCGGCGGCGTTCAGCAGGCTGCTCGACCGCGCTCTACGCAACTAAGCAATCAGCATTTGTTCATTTTACGTTTTTGAAAAGCATTAGTAATTAGAAATCTCTATTAAACAAGACTATTCCCCTATTCATAAAACAGCCGCCATTTTTTAGATCACCTCAATCTAGTCAAAACGTCAAATACTCCAGTGCCAACAGACGAAAGTCTGCCAACCACCAACCGCGCACTAGGACTATCAACATCATCAACATCTCCGTTCAAAACCGCCTGCTTCAAGAAGTTGAAAGTAGTCTCGAAACTCATCTTCAAGAAAGGTGATGCACTAGCCTCGACTCCATGGCGATTGAATGGCAGATATCCACCGTCTCGAGTCATCATGTCTGCAATCAACTCCAAATGACGAGCATTCACTTTGATTCCATAGGGCTCGAAGACACCTGCTACTTCGTTGACAATTGTGTTTCGCGCAGCTTCAACTCCATAGACCTTGAGAACCTCCGCAATGTTGTTCGATCGGATTCCATCAACATCAATAAATTCGTCCTGCTCCCACATAGCGCGGAAGTTGACTCCTTCAGTCACAAGATATCTCTTCGTAGTGCCCTTCGCAACCGCTTGACGCATGCATCGTCCAATCTTTGGAATCTCGCGAACAACGACCGCACGACAAACGCTCTCAATGATATTGATCATGAGCAACTTGGCTGTCTCTGACGGGTATCTCAGCTCGAACTCACACCATTCTCCATCTTCATCGTCAAAGTCAAACTTGTAAACGTTTCCATAGAGACCAACAACTTCTTGCTGGCGCTCCTTTGCACGTTTGGTGCTGGGTCTAATGCGATGAGTGGTGCTTTCCTCTTCATCCTCATCCTCAGAGTCTGCATCTTGCCGTGATGAACCCTTGTTGTCAACATCCATTTCTTCTTCCTCATCATCTTCATCGTCAAGTTTCGCAGATTTAAGAACTTCCTTTTCACCTTCATCAGGCTCCTCATATGCAGAGACTTCTTTAGTCCGCGACTTCAACCGCTCGTTAGTTGCGTCTCCATCATCGTTCTCGTCGTCATCGTCATCTTCATCTTCGTCGTCAGACTCATCATCCTGTGCTTTGCTTGCTCGCTCGGTTTCGCCTCCTTCACTGGCACTGGCCTTGTTCTTGCTAGCCTTTCCAATCTCTCCAGCAACATCGGAAGCCATCACCTTCTTCTGGCGTTTAAGCTCCTTTGTGACTGTTGTGGTCAATTTATGTAAGAATTTGCCGGTAACGTTGTTCTCGAGCATGTCCTGAGAGACATCATACTCGCTCTCATACTCTTCCCGAGGATAGAATTTCACTCGGACAGTGTACGATCGAACAGTACTGTCAGTTCCAGGCATAACTCCAGTCCGCTCAGTAACCACAACTTCATCAATCAACTCCGCGATCGTCACACGAGCAACACTCTTACTAAAAGCATCGGCCGTTTCGTCATTAACGTCGTCCAAAATAGGAAGTCTCATCTGCGGTGTCTTAATGTTACTGCTAGCTGTCATAATGATCTCACGCATTCGAGGAATTCCGAGCGTAACGTTTGCAGCACCGTGTCCGGCGAAATGGAAAGTATTCAGCGTCATCTGCGTGGACGGCTCACCAATTGACTGAGAAGCGAGGATTCCAACAGCTTCACCAGGATGAACAAGTGATCGCATGTACTTTAGAGTCATTAACGCTTTGAATGCTTTTTCACTAACCCCGCTTCCTCCATGCTTTGCAAAAGTGCTATCCTTTCGCGATGTAGTAAACTATAACTGTCAGTAACTACTCTCTTTTCTTATCAACAAACAGAATTCTTACCTCGTCGAGTTTTTGCTGGAACACATCGGAAACACTGCCCATGTATGTGCTTGGCGAAAACTTTGAAATCGTAGGATCATACTTATTACTTTGCTTGTAATGAGGTACACCAGCTTCTTTCTCAGCCAGCTTGCGAACTTTCTTAGCATATGATTTGGCGGTAGATTCATCGATTACACCAGCAAGTTCTGCAGATGAGTACTTTTGAACCAAAGAGTGGAAGTTCTGCGCACAGAAATCAAAGTTCATCAAGTGACTTTCTTGATTGACTTCAATGGCATCACCTCCGTACAAGAACTGGATTAAAGATCCATCACTGTCGCGAACAGTGTTATCGTACTCAGTCTTGACACCCTCAAGCTGCTTGATAAGACATCGCTGAAGGTATCCGGATCGAGAGGTTTTGACTGCAGTATCGATCAAACCTTCACGTCCAGCCATACAGTGGAAATAAAACTCTTGAGGCTTAATTCCAGTGAAGAAACGGGATGCAATGTATCCACCGGATTTGGCCGTAGTATCAAAAGCTTTAAACGACGGGAGAGTCTTTCCGCTGACCATGACGGGTACACGTCGACCTTCAAGCGCTTGCTGTCCAAGCATACACATGATTTGTGACAAATTGACGTTGGAACCCTTTGCTCCAGATAAAACCATAGACATAAACGAGTTCTTTGGGAAAGATTTCAAAGTACCGTCAGGAATACATTTTGCGACAACTTCAGATGTGACCGCGTTAACATGTTTCTGGGCAACAGCATCCATAACAGCACTTTTATCAGCATCGCGTAAAACATCTTCCAATCTTCGTCGAAGCTCAGGATCATTAGCACGCGTATCCTCAGGCATATTGACAACCTCAGTTGCAGCTTTCGCGCCAACTTCCTTTGCAGCGCTTAGAATATCGACACGCCACTTGTTGCCTTCAGCGGTTAGACGTAAATCATCCATACCACAAGTGAAACCACGGAACTGTACGTATTTCGTGAACAAACGTCCAAGAACACTCAAAAGTTTTCCGGCCACAGTAGGTCCGTAAATCTCATGCACCGAGTGGACAAATCCAAATTCAGAAGCACCAAATTGCGATTTATCGAGTACACCAGTTAACATCTGTCCGTCTTTAAACAGGACAGTGCCTTCAACTGAACCCTCGCCCCAGTACTTGTCGTCGATTTTATCTTTCGACACAAGGTTCAAACCAGGAGCATTCAATGGCTTGATGTTAAGAAGAATAGTGGTAATGATCTGCTTTCCGGTCCATAGCGGCACAGGCTTGATAATAGCTGGCGGCACAGTCAAAATTCGATTAGTTGTGGTATGTCCATCCTCAGGGCGAAGAGTTCCATACACAAGCTGATGATACATGTCACGAGTAAACATGGTATCTTTATTCGTCATCCAAACACCAGTCACAATATGATCTTGCACCAAACCACGAAGTGGCTTTCCTGAAGTTGGAACTAGGTACTGTGAGTCTGTGTTTGCGAGCATAAGAGCTTCAGCACGTGCATTTTCGTTTTGAGGGAAATGCATGTTCATCTCGTCACCATCGAAATCAGCATTGTATGCATTGGTGTTCGCATAATGAAGTCTGAGAGTCTTTTCACCTTGCAGAACCTTCACTTTGTGACCCATCATAGAAGCCTTGTGAAGTGTGGGCTGTCGATTCATGAGTACAACGTCCTGGTTACGAATGTGTCGATAGACCTTTTTGTTGGTCACCGATGCGCCGAAGGACGGAGTCAGCAGCTGGTTTGCGAGTGCTGTTCTTTGCTCAAGAGTCATAGTATGTAAAGCAACTAACGTTCCATCTTCCTTTTCGATATGTGTAGCACCAGGCCAGACAGATGGACCGTTAATGACACACTTGCGCATTTCCTGAAAATTGTACGCAGTAACGGGCTCGGGGTATGTCAACTTAACGGCAAAAACTGGTGGAATACCAATTTCGTTAGTTTCAATGTTCGGGTCTGGCGAAATAACGGAACGAGCAGCGTAATTGACACGCTTTCCCATCATATGCATGCGAAAAAGACCCTCTTTCTTCTCAAGAAGCTGTTTGATACCAGGAGGAGGTACACGACCACCACCACCTTGAGTGCTCTTGGTGCTATCGATGAAAGCATTAACATCATCTTGAATTGTGACAAACATATTAGAGAGTTGATGAAGGAGTTGACGGAACTCAAGACTTGATGAAGACTCCTTCTCAGCTTTCATTGTTTCGAGCTTTTGATTCAAATCACGGATACGAAGAGTAGACTGTAAGACTTTACCCAAAAGCTCATTTTGAACGGCTTCATGGGTTTCACCGCCAACTTTTCCGGGTGGACGAAATTTAGTGGGAGGGACAACGAGATACTCAATGAAAAACATATCGGCACTAGCAACATCTGGACCGTTGGGCTTGGATTGGAAGATTGTCTTCATAATACCCTTTTCTTTGCGAAACAATCGTCGTAAATGATTATGAACTTCGGTTGACAATATGTATCGCTGTTGAGACGCAGTTTTACCAGCAGCAGTCTTGGGAGCAGGTGTTTCGGGCTTTTCTGCTTCATCAACATCCATTGCGCTTTCCGAATCAACTCCGGGAGTTTTGATTCCCAAATCAGAGCGCTTTTTGCGTTGGCCTTGATCATGGAAAGCCTCTTGTCTGTATCCGCCTTTCAGTTTATTATTTTGTGCTTGCTTCTCTTTAAGGCCAATCTCAAAAACCTTGGACATGCCTTCTTTTCTGAATGTAGGAGAAAACCTAAAAAGTGTTAATAAATTTACGCTTTATTTATAAATGTAAAAAACTTACATTCCGCAGTTGTCGCATTTAGGACGAGCAAGCAACATCTTTAAAAGTTCGTGTATGAGTCGACGACGTTCTGATAAAACAGCAGCACTTTGATGGACATGACCTCCCTCTGAGTGGACACGAGCAATACACTCTTCAACATATTTCTCACGCGCCTTCATGAGTTCTCTGTCACTACCGCTTTTCGTTTTGTTTTTCTTTGTAGAGGAACCTGAAGCTGAGCTAAGTCTGTTGTCTTCCATAGCCTCTTCTTCTTCAATCTCTTCCTCTATCGCGCCGTTGATGTGCATATTGTCAAGAGTTTCACACTCACTGATCAAGCTATATTGAAGCAAGCGCAGCTTGCACTCGTGTCGGTGTGTCTCAACACGTTTCAATCGGAAACTGTAGCAGTAAAGACAGGTGCTACGCAACAGGATGTACATTTGACTGAAAAACAAAGGATTGTAGACCTCGATCGGGAGACTAATGTGACCTAAATGTCCCGGACAAAATCGCGAATCCAGTCGACATGTTGCGCATCTAAAATCGATATCTAATCAGCACATTGCCCGTATTGTTTGCTTGCGTTCGCCAATAGAAACATACGGTTGCTTATCAAATGCTCCAAGAGCTAGATCGTGTAATCCACCAGAAATCGGGTGACCAAGACTGTCAAAAACTTGAGGATGGGTGATTTGCTTGACGGAAAGGTTCCTGATGTCTTGCGCCGTGAAATACCCGAACTCGACGTCCGTGATCTCAGAGCCAACAGGCTTTGAGATATTCATCGCGACCGCACTTGTTCACGAGAAAACCGCTGTTGTTTAATTTTCTCACAGAACAAGTCCGTTAACTGCAAATGAACAAGCAGCAGCCAAAGGGGGATTGGGACCAATTTCTGCGTCTACAAAAAATTTTGGTTGGGAGTGGAAGTTTAATTGGGAACGGAGGAATAAAAAGCCGCATATATGTGATTCAATCTGTGACTGAAATTAAGCTTTTGAGTGTATTCACAATGAAGTCACAAGGCTATGACGACGTCAAAGAACGAAGCAACGGTCGGAGGGCTGATCTTTGCGGGTTGATTGATTTGATAGTTCGAATTTCAGTTCTGGCCGCTATCAGACAGTCTCAGAAGCTGTTGTTAGTAGAGTGAATTTTTACAGAAAGGGTACTCTTTTTCTGCACAGTTCGTAACTATCTGACTGCGAAGCTGAAGCACGAAAGAGAGAGCCGCTTTCATTCGCTCTGACTTTTTTGGCTCAGGCACCAGTTTACGCTCGCTAAGTTTATGCACAGTGTCATCTTATCCGGCAGCTGAAGCTCGAAGCAGACGAAGATCAGCTGCTACCACTCTCCTTCCTCTGTCTCTCTGTTTTCCTTTCTTTCTGTTGGCTCCTTCTCAGTTCATCAGTTTTGCTATCTGCGATTGTTCTATAGATCATTTGTTAATCAAACTGCTTCTGCTTTGTTTATAAATAGCAACCACTCTCTCGTTTTCTGTCGAGGCATTTAAAGGGATAGTAGATCTCTGGAATAAACCAGCACCTTATCTGTGATGCTCTCCAAGGAGACCTACCTCCTTCCGCTCTCTGACGTCGGAGCGCCTGTTCCGCTTGGATCAGGCACCTTCATATCTCTGCCGTCGCCGTACGAACCATACATTTTGCGATTCGAGATCTCTTCCATTTCGTCAATTGCTCGCGATGGCACTCTGTGGTGTAACGTACCTCCTTCGGACTCAACTCCGTTTGATCGCGAGAAGTTCTACGCTCACGAGTATGTTTTCATTCGTATACGTCTTGTGAAAGATCTGTTTTTCTAATAATGTCAGAATCCGTCCTGGTTTTCATGCTGCTCGTCACATTGACATTGAAATCACGACCCCTGGAGCCTATGCGTTCTACCTAACATACCTGCCTGTTAACGATTTCCTCGCTCCTTTGGCTCTTGCCAAGTCCGTCTCTGCAAGATACCATTTCATTGTTGCGCCGCGATTCACTCTCAGTGACACCAGGTTACCTTTGGATGCCTTAAACATCCAGTCGGTGGTTTCGAAATGGATGGGTCCATTTAATACCTGGGATGAAAAATTGGCTATCATCAAAAACAAAGGCTACAATATGATTCACTTTACTCCTTTGCAGCACAGGGGTGACAGCAACTCGCCTTACTCTATTTACAATCAGTTAGAATTTGATCCCGAAATTTTCACCAATGGAATCAAGGACGTCGATCAGCTTGTTGCCAGTATGAAGGATAAGCATCACCTGTTGTCAATGACTGATGTTGTTTGGAATCATACTGCCAGTAACTCTGCCTGGTTGCGAGAACACCCCGAAGCCGGTTATAGTGTTAAGACTGCTCCTCATCTGCAAGCTGCTTGGGAACTTGATGACGCCCTTCTAACATTTTCTCGTTCTTTAAGATCGTTGGGCTATCCGACCCTTTTGAAGAACGTCGACGATTTGCTGAGAATCATGGACGGAATTAAAGTGCATGTTTTAGGCGCATTACGGTTGTGGGAATACTATGTCTTAGATGTTGAAACTATCACCGACAAAGTAGTAGACGCCTTCAAGAGCCCTGATACTCGTGTATCTCCTGTTCCGGAAAATTTGTCATTTGAAGAGCTTGCTACATACTTTAGAGATAGAACGGCTCATAACTTTGGAAAGTTAGGCAAGCGATACAGAAAGTACCTAGACGCAACTGCGTTTGCTGGATACCTTAAGTCGCTTCTTCCTGAAGATGCTGATAGTGAGACTGTCAAGGCTGAGGCAGTCAAGATTGTTGATGAGATCAACCTTGACCTATACCGAGAATATGATAACGATGCCGGTGAAATTCTGGAACAGTTATTCAACCGAATCAAGTATATCCGTCTTGATGACCATGGTCCAAAGCAAGGAGAGATTAACTCAAAATCTCCCTTAGCTGATGCATATTTCACACGTGTTGTTGTGAACGGCGAGACCATTGGCCTCGCAAACAACGGCTGGATATGGAACGGTAACCCTATGGTTGACTTTGCTAGTGCAAATTCAAAGGCGTATTTGCGACGTGAAGTCATTGCTTGGGGAGATTGTGTCAAGCTGCGCTACGGCAGATCACCTGAAGATTCACCATTTTTGTGGGATCATATGAAGAAGTATACAGAAATTTGCGCATCGCATTTTCACGCCCTTCGAATCGACAATTGTCATTCCACTCCTCTTCATGTTGGAGAGTATTTGTTGGATTGCGCTCGCCGAGTTCGTCCTGATCTCTACGTTGTCGCAGAACTCTTCACCGGATCAGAAGATATGGATAAGCTTTTTGTTGAACGTCTAGGCATCAACAGTTTGATTCGTGAAGCAATGCAAGCTTGGTCTGTTTCAGAGCTTTCCAGACTGGTACATCGACATGGAGGCAATCCTGTTGGCAGTTTAACTCGCACAAGTTTATCACCATATAAACAAGTACGTGCCTCACACGTTCATGCTCTTTTCATGGACTGCACGCACGATAACGAAACTCCTACTCAGAAGCGGACTGTTGAGGACACACTACCTAACGCTGCCTTAGTTGCTATGTGTGCATGCGCGACCGGTTCTGTCGTTGGTTATGACGAGTGCTATCCTCATTTACTTGATATCGTCAACGAAAAGCGCAGTTATACATTTGATAACGGAATTGGCGAGATCAAAAAGGTTTTGAATGATGTGCATGAGCATACCGGCATGAACGGAGCGGAGGAGATGCATGTTCACCATGAAGGAAACTATGTCACCGTTCATCGTGTTAATCCTCGTAAGGGCAAAGGTTGGTTTTTGATAGCTCATACCAAATTTGCTGATAATAACTGGAATCAAAAACGTATGTGACGATAAACTCATTCTGTGATTTGTACTAACGCAAGCATAGTCGGTCCAATTATTTTGCAAGGGACTTTCGGAAGATCGGTTATTACTTCTTCCCTGGTCAAGAAAGGTGAGTATCAGCACTCAGATACTGTTCTTAATGGTGTACCAGTCAAAGCAGTGGATTTGAAAGAGCCTGCAGTTGTTTTCAACTCTGTCCTCAATCAAACTGAGATTACACTACCGGAGCATTTTCCTCCTGGATCTATTGCGCTGATTCGAACTTGGATCCCAAGTGCAGAAGAGAGTGTGGATGATTTTGTGGTTTCTGGTGCTTTGGAGGCTGTCAAAGATCTTAATCTGATAGACTTGAATGTTGTTCTTTACCGATGCGATGGTGAAGAGCGTGACTTATCAGTCGGAAAGGACGGAGTGTACGTCGTGCCTAATTTTGGTCCTTTGGTTTACGCTGGTCTACAAGGTTTTATGTCACCGTTTAAACAGATTATCTACAACAATGATTTGGCGCATCCGTTCTGCGAACATTTACGTCAAGGACAGTGGCCTTTAGATTATGTCGTGTATAGACTTCGCTCGCATCAGGAAGAGTTTCCTAATGTGAAACCTCTTCTTTCCTGGTTTGAGTCACGATTCAATGTGATTCGTAAGGTCCCACCATTTTTACTTCCAAGATATTTCGCAATGGTCTTGGAAGCTGCGTATGAAGCTTGCAGGAAGCAAGCAGTGACTTTGCTTTTGGGAACCAATTTCTCTGATTCTCACCATTTTTTGCAGTCTTTGCTTTTATGCTCCGTGCAAATGGTTGGAAAAGTTAATAGCACCTCTCTTGTTCCTCAAGCATCTATTCCTGGTATGGCGGCTGGGCTTCCGCATTTCAGTAAGGATTACATGCGTCATTGGGGACGAGATGTCTTTATCTCGCTGAGAGGACTGTTGATTGTTCCTAATCGTCATGAGGAAGCCAAGCAACATATTCTCGCCTTTGCTTCAACATTGAAACATGGTATGATTCCGAACTTGCTTGACGCTGGTCGTAATCCACGATACAATTCCCGGGATTCTGTTTGGTTCTTTCTACAGAATGTTCAAGATTATGTGAAACTTGTGCCTAATGGTACCGATATTCTTAAAGAGCAAGTGAAGAGACGGTTCCCACTTGATGATACATTTATTGAATGGGATGATCCGAAGGCGTTTAGTTATTCATCGTCTTTGATAGACATTATTCATGAAATTTTCCAGCGCCATGCTGAAGGATTACATTTCCGCGAACATAACGCTGGAGAGAGACTCGATAGACAGATGAAAGACGAAGGATTCAATATTGACGTTGAAGTTGATTGGGAAACTGGATTGATATTTGGTGGAAATCAATGGAATTGTGGCACCTGGATGGACAAGATGGGAGAGTCTGAACGGGCTGGTAACAAAGGCTGGCCAGGTACACCGAGAGACGGCGCTGCGATTGAGATTTCAGGAATGCTGAAAAGCTCATTGAGATGGGTGAATGAGTTACGCGAGCAAGGAATTTATCCTTACGAATCAGTCACTACCGCCAAGGGAACGAAGACAGTGACTTTCAAAGAATGGGAGGAGCTGATTCAAAACAACTTTGAGAAGTGTTACTATATTCCACTCGAACCTGAAGACGACGCTAAATTTGTTATAAATAGAGCGTGTGTCAATCGACGAGGAATATACAAAGATCTTTTTCGAGCGGGTAAAGAGTACGAAGATTATGAGCTACGACCAAACTTTGCAATCGCAATGACTGTCGCACCTGAGCTTTTTGAACCCGAAAAAGCTATTGGTGCTATCGCTATTGCAGACTCTATCATTAGAGGACCAGTTGGAATGGCTACACTTGACCCGTCTGACCTGAATTATCGACCGTATGTCATAACGCACGTTAAATATAAAATCTGATACTAACACTGCATATAGTTATTACAACAACTCGGAAGACTCTGATGATTTCAAGACATCCAAAGGAAGAAACTATCACCAAGGTCCAGAATGGGTGTGGTGTACAGGATACTTTCTCCGTGCATTTTTACACTTTGATCTTATTCGTAAGACGACCGAAGTCGAGCGCCTAGAAACGCTTCAACAAATTCATATTCGATTACGCGGTCACATTAAATGGATCAAAGAATCACCTTGGGCAGGATTGACCGAATTAACAAATAAAAACGGTGAAATCTGCCATGATTCGTCGCCTACGCAGGCGTGGAGCGCGGCTACTTTGATTGATGTTTTCAAAGATGTGCAATTGAACTTCAACATTGACTTGGATGATTCAAAGCAGGAGTGAAGTGCGACGAAGGTGAAGACGAATCATAGAATCGTGGCGGTCATTGGTTTATGGTGTACGTATGGATTTGTAAGGACGGACATAAGACTAAATTAGTGGTGAAAGGAAGGAAGGAATGGATAGGAATTGGGATATTTGTGAATATTACTTGTTTGTAGTGTTTTTAGAGATAGATTTTTCATCTTGGGTGGTGACATGATATGGTATGACGTGACATAGCATTGTGGCATTTGTTTACAGTATCAATAAAGTACTATCAGTGATCAAATTTCTTGTTAATAAGATACTTCTCATATATTGAGGATATGCTGAGAATTAAGAGTTGAGCAGCAAGATGTGTCCCACGTATTCAGAAAATATTGAGGAAGCATTATTGGTTTCATCAAGCCACCCCGACAGTAAGGTGGTAATAAATAAAGAACATAAGATGCTGGCATGATCAGATTCCTGGCGATGCGTTGTAGTAAATGTCGAACAACATGTAAATGTAAGAATAGCGTTGACATATTGAATTCGTACGTAGGAAGCAGTAGTTACAGCACCCACGAGATTTTCTGTCAATATATGAGTGCTTCAAGGGCAGAATTAGACACTTGCAGTTCAGATCAGGAATGTTTATGTCTGTCTCATTTACAGTGCACAGGAGATAGTTAAATAAGGGAGTTTACAAAAACGTATTTGATTATAAATAAAGTCAGAGCTCGTAGTAAATTGCGTTAACCTTAAACTTTTCCTATGGCGTCTTTAACAAAGTACGCTTGTTAGTAACGTACTACAATAATAAAGACAGTATAAGA
>JAJLXV010000257.1:0-17038 GCA_030571435.1 Myxozyma mucilagina | reverse complement strand
CCGAACCCTTATATCGCTAAAAATGGAAAAACGATATCCCTTATCGTTTTAAGCATGTCTGGTTCGGCTGCGTGTGAAATAGTAATAGAGGTGGAAGAAAATAGATTTATTAAGCTGAGCAGATTCCAAAAATATGCTCGTCAAAACCTAATTGTTGTACAACTAAGTGCTAGCGATAAACTAAAGAAATACAAGTTAGAATTTGAACGACGAAGAAGAATGGCAACGTACGTGATTAATCTGTGAGGCCTCAAAATCCCAGACGTCTTTAGCATAGACATCTGATTCAAGAATTTTCATGACCTCTTCTTTTGATGGCGCCTCAAAAATAACAAGTGATCCGATTGTTTTCGGTTTTGAACCTTCTGCCGTGGGGTCAAAGTACTCGGAATTGATAGCTCCTCCGTATACTACCAGTCCTTTTTTGATCATTTCAGTGACGTTTGCGATATGCTGAGACCGTGCTGCCATACGATGAGGTAGCTGCAAAGATATGAGTTTTATATAACCACTATCAAACATAGCAATACATACCGCATCTTTCTTGTCGACCATGTAACACACAAACTTCATGTTTGCCGTGAAGAAACCAGATCAGTCTGGATATTTTACTTTCAGGGCGGCCAGACTGCAATAAATACAAAGCACCATCCGGAGATAACCCCGCTATTCTCTGAGATAGCATTAGGTGGGGTCTTCGCAATTTGAGTCAAGATCCGAAACCTCGCTATAGCTTTTTATTTCCCGCTCTTCAGCATTGTTGACTTTCATTAATCAATAGCTATTTTTTAGAATAATATTACTATTCAAACTGCTGAAACAGTTCAATCGCGAGACTGTTGTTCAGCATAACGTAAGAATATGGGGAAGTTCATGTTTCCCCGCAACTCCCAAATTGGGATGAGCCGCTCAATTGGTCCGCGCGATACTTGCCGAGGGCTTCTGCAATATTGATTTGGAGTCACAGCGCTGGCTAAGGTCGCTGCGTAAATCTGTTTACTTCGCTCCAGCCAAATTTAAATATAGATTTTACTTTTTCGCTCATATTCAATAGTCTGAAATTATGATAAATACACAAATCTAACATATAATCTAAATCCCAAAAAAAATGCACCAATCTATACACATTCTACACCAAAAACCCCAAAAAACAAAACTCATAAATGCTTGATTTATACAATGTTTTACAACTCTTTCTGAGTCCAACGTCCATCAGAGCCACGAACCAAATATCGTGAAGGCCAGTACAATTCATTAATTTGCACACTGACGACACTTGTGACGTCTCGGCGGTTGACAAGTTTAACCCGAACAAATTGACCATCTTTCCAACGCTTTTGCTGGAGAATGTTGATAAACTCATCGATGTCGTCGACTTTCTCGCCATCAATCTCAATAATCCACTGCGCAGGACGAATGTTGTTCAAAGCTGGAGCGCCATAGGATACGGAACCAACATAGACACCACGAGACAAGGGAACAAGCTTTGTGTTATGTGCTACCTGCTCCACGGCTTCTGAAAACGTCTCATGTAAAAATGCACCGCTCCATTGTATGATCTTTGGAGCGACAATACCGCTAGACATGTCAAGAAGAGGTGTGATTTTTACTTTCTTCTCGGCACCATTTCTCAAGATAGTGAACTCATAAGTCGTCTTGGATGTATCTCGCAAGTGAAGCTCGAGATCCAACAAACGAACAAGCGGCTTACCATCAATCTCAAGCAATATATCACCAGATGCAAAATCATTGGCATTATTAGCTGCCGCATCGTAGTGAGGAAATTTATCATAAACGTTGATCAGAGAAACGCTAGTCGAGTTTAACTGTGACTTTGAAAGTTTAGTGAACTGCTTGATGCGAGCAGAACGTAGTCCGAGACTAGCGGCAACTGACAAAGACACCGTGCCTGTTTCAATGTTGAAGGTGCGGGCTTTAGGAAGGGAATTGCTTGAAAGCTGAAGAGAAGAAGACGTATTCTGAGCAATCGCACTATCGCGGATACTATCAACAATCGGCTTGATGTAAACACCATAGTGTATTCCAGTCTTCCAAAAAATGTCATTATCCTGATTGTTCTGCGAAGAAGCATTGGTCCAAAGTCCGACAATCTTATAGACATCATGATCAGTTACAGAGCCATCTTCGCCCGTTTCCTTTTCGGTGTGCTTCTGAGCGATAAGTCCACCGTCACAGGACACACTCTCTGCAAGTGAAATACCTTCAACATTCATCAATCTAAAACGAGGAGGATTGCACTTCGTTGTGCCAATGTCACCTAATGATGACACCTTTGTCTGTTTCTCAATAACGTTGTGGGAGCTATCAAGACCAACAACAGTAACTTCGTCCTTGACCTTCAAAATCACGTCAGGATCAAACTGAGCAACACTAAGCTTGATATCGGAAGGCAAATCAGCAATGTCAAATGTCAAGTAGGCAACTCTGTCCATAGCAACCACGCGACCAGTAACGTAATAATGTTGAATTGTAAGCCGAACGTCAACTGCCTCAGAGGGTACAGCTGCACGGTCTACAGCAACAATAGGAATGCCGTTTTCGAGAGAGACGATGGTACCTACTCCGTAGTACGGGTTGGAAGAAGTGAATCCATTGACACTGAATGGAAGTCTAACGTTGACGTACACCAAACTTTCACGAAGAGGCACCATGGGGTCATAAGCATTCTCTTCAGAGTCTTCGTCATCGTCCAAGATTGGATCAGATTCAATCAATTTTTCCTGCTTGATATTCGGGTCTGGGAATAATCTTTCGCGATCCCAAACACCAGTGACATCGTTTCTGACATAAAGATGATCAAGATGAAAGTGGCGGTCAATGGTGGCTAGCGACACAGTCTCTCTGACTTGGCCCAGCTCACGGCATCGCATAGGAACTCTCGCAGAGTCTGGAATAGTCTTGATAACGTCGAGAAAAGCTTCCAAATTCGGAGTTGGTTGATTGGCAAGAGCAACGACAAGATAGTTGCGCGTCAACGAAGTCCAATTGAGCATACCCGACAAAGCCACATAAACTCCTTGATTCTTAACCGGCATGCCATATGATCTAGCTTGTTGGTAGGAAAGATCATGGAAAATGGCTCCACCAATTTCAGCAAATGTGCCTGGAGTGATATCATGCAAATCTTCAACCACTACCGAGCACTCAAAAGGTGTCTTTCCGCGATAAAGAGAGAGAGTCACTTCCTGGCCAATGCTTTCGTCCAAAATTTCAAACAAATGCACAAAGTTATCCAAAACTTTGCCGTTGCAAGCAATTAGAATGTCACCAGGTTCGACTTTGCCATACGCTGGTCCACCTGGAAGAATTTTGGAGACAGTTAAAAGACCAGTTGAGTTAGCATTCCAGCGTCGGCAAAGTTCTTCAGTTTCGGGTGAAAGTCCCAATCTGCGCAATTCGTCAAAGGATTTGTGAAGAAATTCGGCTTGTAATGTTCCACGAGTGATAGGCTTATCCGCTTGGAGGCATTTGAGCGCACGCACAACACGATCTAGAGGGAGGTAAAACGAAGAAGCAGAGCGTTTAGAGCCACCGGCGTTTAAAGCAATTGCCTGTCCCGCAATATTGAGAACAGGAGAACCAGATGATCCACCGGATGTACCAGTTGCAGCTTGATAATAAAATGTGTTGAAATCTTCATAAGCGTCGTCACCATAACGTGGAGCAGCACGATCAAGACGCGCTAGTGTCGAACCCAGGATACTGAGCTTTTCACCAGAATCATTGCCGACCACCTTAATTGAAAAACCGACTTTGGCCAAATCAGGTCTCAATTCGATTTCCTCAATGTCGAGAAACTTGACTTTATCAGGATCGAATTGGAAGAAGCCAAAGTCATGCACAGGATCTCGGTAAATAGGACGTAAAGGGACTTCTTCGTAGCTAGAATAAAGTTAGTTCTGAGATTCGGTAATGATGACGTTAAACGGGAACGTACTTGACAAAAACGGCGGTGGCGATAATGGGAGCTGGGTTCACCACGTGGCGATTAGAAAGAATAATTCCACGTTTCTTATCGACGACGAAACCGGTGGCAGTGTAATCGCCACTGCCTTCA
This sequence comes from Myxozyma mucilagina, assembly GCA_030571435.1. Taxonomy (NCBI): domain Eukaryota; kingdom Fungi; phylum Ascomycota; class Lipomycetes; order Lipomycetales; family Lipomycetaceae; genus Myxozyma; species Myxozyma mucilagina. The sequence goes on along the minus strand of JAJLXV010000257.1, from coordinate 12,960 downwards.
GTGTCGAATGCGCGAACAGCAGAGGCACGAATGGAAACGATTCCCTTCACAATACGCTCAATGGTTTTGTCCCAAGCAAGATCTTTGTTCTGCTTGAATATGGTTTGCTGAGCAGCGGCAGCTACAGCAGCGACGGTCGATGGATTGAGCATCGATGGCTCGTAAGAGATAGGACGAGCTAGCTCATTTGGATTCTGCTTCTCAAAAGGAGGAGTAGGTATTGGTATATGAGCAAACTTGGGATTAAACAGTGAAGCTGAATTTGGGGGAGGAGAGGAAGCACCGGTGGCGGATGGGTTCTCACTTAATCGCATGGCAGAATCCGGGTCTGGAGTCAACGAAGGTGTGCGGATGATGTTTGTGGGATCAAACGGGGGCATATGAGCACGGAGAATTGGCATGGGTGGCGTAGACGTCTCGTCGGTAAGTGAAGTCGTAGGCATATCTGGAGATGCTGGAGAAGAAGATAGCGGTGAACGAGAGCGCGGGAGGCGGATTGCGGCAGCTAAGGCGCGATGAAGAACACTAGGAGGAGCCGTGATACCGCGTCAAGGACTTCCAAGTAACAAGAAAAAAGAAGGGGGCAGGATGAAAGAGAAAAGAAAGAAAGGTGGAGCCGGGAGGGGACCGGGAGTTTATATATTAGCCAACAGAGAGAAGGGTAGAGCCGAATTGGCACGCGATAGAGGAGGCCCAGGTTCAACCAACACTTGAGTTTCCGAGACCCGTGTGCCAGGGTGACTCTATCTCCGCCCAACGCCTTCCCAGTATCATTCTGTAGCTTACGTTATCATCCCAATTGCAAAAACAACACACTATCAAAAGCATTTGATGGCGTACTCTGCTATTCGCAGACGAGCAACCTTCGCCGCTTCTCCGATATCAGTTGTCTAAAGTTCGCCGCCAATTCAGTCCCCCTAGCGCGTGCGCACCCTGGCGGCTGTTGTGGAGCCTCTAACGCGGCGGCGCAAAACCTATAAGGTGCGGTGCTCCGCTGGCCAAAATAAGTTGGGAGTAAAGTCGCCCAAATTGGAGTTTGTCGAAAGTTTGAGCAGTTCCCGCCGCAGGAGCCACCACCCTCAAACGCGACCAAAAGAAGCAAGACGAGACCCATTTGCCACTTGCAATTTCTGCGCTTTATCCGACCGGTGATTAGTCTGCTGAAAGTCGGCATAACAGCGAAGTAAGACTTCGTAAGCGTAGCATCTCTGATCCTTAGTCAGACTCCGCAGTTGCGGCATGTTGCCACGCAGAGACCAACTTCCACAATTCTCCGCCATCCTAATCGCCGTCTCAATTACTCACTCAAAAAGAAAATGGCACATTTGCACCAAAGACCCACAGCTCGTCTAGACGATTCTGCACAAGCCAGAAAGTCCGGCTCCACAGCTGTACCTCCGATACTCCACAATTGCAGACATCCTCCCGCCAGCCGGCGTTTTTATCAGCAACGCGTATAAAGCCTCTGCCGGTGCGGCTGTAATTAATAAAGGCGCTATCCGCGATGAGGTCTGTCTTGGCATGCATTAGTTGTGCAATCCAACTGCAAAGAAAACAATCAGTTGATGAAAGGAATTGTGTTTGGAAGTCCTGAAGAATGGTATTTCTTATAAGTTGTCCAAAATGTGCTGTGAAATAAACTTAAAAGTAACCTGTTTTCCCTCTTCAGCATTTCTCACCTCCTATAACATTAATCCGCAGCACATACAAAGAAGCAAACTGTAAATAAATCTGGCAAATCTTATTTTCATCAGCTGAGCTACTAGGAGAACTCAAGGACCTCTTTTAAATAGAGACTAGCTTTACTGCTGTGTTGATTCTGCATTTTTTGAGGTTAGGTGTGCAGCCATTGTATTAAACCTTGCGTGCCTGAATTCCTGGTCTGCACTCAGGATTCACGGAAAACGTCGACGATATATCAAAGATCTTGGCTTTTCTGAAAGTAAGGAATATTCAAAAGATATCAAAATGCATGCATAACTATCAACTACTTCAACCATCAACTTATATAAAATCAGTTTGAGATAGCTCAATCCTTCTGTTGCTAAATTAATCTCACAAAAACACAGCCGCAATAACAATTACCTCAACCTCATCGATCCATTTTTCCCCAACCTCGTTTCAAAGTCTATGCGGGAATTACAGCCAACCAATTAATCCCCATTTTTCCTGATTTTCTAGAACAATCAATTGTCATAATGAGGGGCTCAGAGTTTAATGGATCTTACGTGTCTTGTACGCTTCCACCGAGGCTGTCTTGATCTTTCAAGAAATATAAATACCCACAGCAATCTTCATCCCATTTAGTTGAAAAGTATCAACAAACAGTACTTTACATACACGCAAACAATGGACGGATTTAACAACCTTTTTGAGTACGGCCGTGAGCAGCAGCAGAATATTTACCAGAATGACTACACTCCCGAAGAACATCAGTCGAAATTCAGCCATGAAGCCATCGCCGGCGCTGCTTCCTTTGCCGCTGTAAGTTCGATGACGTCTTAATTATTGACTTCTTTGACGAGTTAGGTACTGACTTGTTTAGTTTAAATCATTTGAAGACAGGTGTGACGACCGCAATTGATACTTTTTAAAAAATGACTAATTGTGTAGACAACGAAGAGAAGGACGACCGGTCAGTCACGCATTTGCAAAGGAACTCTTAGTCGGTTTCGCCGGTGCCGAAGTTGACAAATTAATTGAGACCAAAGGTCTTGACTTTTACGATCGGTATGTAACTTGTCACTATGTGGCAAGAGCGCGCAATTGACAAGTTTAGGGAACGTGCAAAGCATCACGCTAAGGAACAGATTGAACAAATGTACGATTCGCATTATGGACAGTACGATCAATATGATCCTCAAAGCTACGGACCTCCCCGTGAGTTCCAAAACATGTATTAGACACAATCTGGACAAGAATGTATAAGTTAGTATACATCAACAAATAAAACAACGAATAAAATGGTCATACCTAAAACCCTCTTTTTAACTTTGGCGTCTGCGTTCTAGCTCTGAACAACCCAGGTGTAGCAATACCCTGCATTCCCGTCTTTGGTCTAGCCTTTTCCTTCACGTCCTCCGTCTTCTTCCTATCCTCTTCAAACTGCGCTTCGAGCTGCATTCTCTGCGAAAACTCCTGCTCGGTCGCGCGTCGATGGCGAGAAGTATACCCTGATTTTTCCTTGACGCTGTAGAATACGCCGCCGAGTTCGGCGAGCCAATGCGGATCGACGGCGGTTACTGTTGACATGTACTCTTTGGAAGTGAGGATGAGTTCGTGATAAACGACAAATTCAGGTAGGTATCCAAGACCGTAGAGAGCCGAAGTAGGATGTAATTGAACCGTGACACTTGTTCGTAGATTCACATATTCACCAAGACCCTTTACTTTAGCAGCTTGGATGAAATAGCCCGAGCAGACGCATTTCCGAATGATATCCCAATCCGAACCACAAGAGACGATATTCATCTTTTGAAACGTCATGATATCAAGCAACTGTTGGCGGATTTCTTTAGCGCGACGTAAAGTTTTCGGATGAAGAAAATGTCGCATGCACCACGCGTCAGAATGACCGTTTGCTTTCCATTGATTGTAGACATTAAGAAGGGTAAGATGATCAGATTCCGCTACGAAAAACTTTTCTCGCGCGGCATCACTTTCTTCTTGTCGTTCTTTAGGACGGTAGAAAACATTTGGTACACTCAACATTGACACAATCGTTAACATTTCTTGCGAACATTCGTATTCTACAGACATGATAATCAGCTTTGAAAGTGATGGTTCCATAGGGAACGAAGCCATTCGAGAACCAAGAGATGTTAATTGTCCCATATTATCAAGAGCACCCAACGCCCATAGATCGTATAAACTACTAGTCATAGTTTCCGCCGGAGGCGGATCCATAAAGTCGAATTCCATGAGATCTTTAACTCCCAGGGATTTCAAGAGTAAGATTGTATTTGCAAGATTAGTTCGTTGGATTTCTGGAATTGTTTGAACGTAAAATTCATTGCGATACGCGGACTCTGTGTATAATCTGTATGCCATTCCCGGTTCAGTACGCCCAGCGCGACCGGATCGTTGATTTGCGTTTGCTTGAGAAATCGGTGTAATTTGAAGTGTATCCATGCCGACTTTTGGATTATAAACTTTTAATTTTGAAAACCCAGAGTCAACGACGAATTTGATTCCATCGACCGTAAGTGAAGTTTCGGCGATATTAGTAGCGACAATAACTTTCCGTGTACCTTTTGCTGCTTTGTTGAAAATTTTAGCTTGCAGATCAGCCGGCATTTGCGAGTATATTGGTAATATCTCAAGTTTAGGCGGATCGTCTAGTGTTGCTAATCGTTGCGCGGTGATTTCACAGGTAGCTTCGATATCTTCCTGACCAGTCATAAAGACGAGGATATCGCCGGGACCTTGTTGAAGATGGATTGTGAGGATTTGTTTAACAGCAGCTTCGACGTAGTCCTCGCATGGTGATTTGGAGTATAATACTTCGACGGGGAACGTTCGACCTGGGATTGTGAATTGAGGAGCGTTTCCGTAAAAAGCCGAGAAACGATCTGCGTTCATGGTAGCTGATGTAACGATAAGTTTTAAATCACGACGACGAGCGAGAATTTGTTTAAAAAGACCCATTAAAACGTCTGTATTTAGAGCTCGTTCATGCGCCTCGTCCATTATAATACAAGAGTATTTGTCAAGATCAGGTTCGTTTAGCGATTCACGAAGTAATACACCATCAGTCATGTATTTAATAATTGTCTTGTCGGAAGTGCAGTCTTCAAATCGAATTGAGTAGCCAACAAGTGATCCTAATTCGACGCCCATTTCATCGGCAACTCGATTAGCTACACTCATAGCAGCTACACGACGAGGTTGTGTACATCCGATAAGACCCCGTTTACCGTACCCATCTTCGTATAAAAATTGTGTTAATTGAGTTGTTTTGCCAGATCCGGTTTCTCCAATGACGATGGTTACTTGATTATCTCGAATTGCGTTTAATAATTGCTCGCGAACAGCAAACGCGGGTAACGCTTGTCTTTGTTCTGAAATTGTTTTCTCGCTGCTGAATTTACTCGCTCCTTTACTTTTCTTCATATGAGCACTGAACTTGTTACTATCCGATTCCGACTCCACATGCGCGTCCACAGCCGAATCACTTTCGGTATTAACACCAAGAACATTTCCGAGTGCTGTACCAGACATATCCAACGCATCACGCGCTTGCCGCTGTCGTTCTCGCTGAAGACGACGTTCACGAACTACTGCTGACCCGTTGCGACTAAAGACTGCCATATCACTTTGCGGATCACGAACTGCTGAAACGGGATCACGTTGTCGCGTAAACACATTACGACCGTCGAGAAACGGGGGCGCAAGATCATGAACAAGTAAATGAACTCTACTACTCTCATCTTCATCGTCGTTGGTCATACTCAGTCCTAGTTCCTGAGCACTGCCAATACCAGAGGTAAGCAACCGATTAGTTTCCCACATATCAGCATCCCGCTGCTTCGCCTGAGCACGCGCACTCATACGAGAAGCTAATCGCGCTTGGAGTTTTTGCTCAGCTTCTTGAACGTCATATGTTGCCCCGGCGAACGGGTTATGTGCGTCGTCGCCTGCAGCGTACCAATCTCTTTCCAGCGCTTCGTCGTCGTAATCCGAAGGAAGTAATCCACGACGCGTAGACTGTCTTCGTACAGTTCGTTCTTGTGTTCTATCATCGTTATTATCGTCGTCGTATGAGTTTTGGTTTGCGGAAGCATGATGAAAATCTCTAGATCGCCTTGATGCAGTCGCAAGACCTTGTCGCGCGCGATTATGAAGTCGTCGTCGCGCTTCTTCTGATAACCCAGGTCCGTGACTCGGTGTTTCAATCCTTCGTTCTCGACGACTTGCTACAGACGATACAGAGGCCGGTAATCCCGGTCTTTTGAATGTTGATGTTGATGTTGATGTTGATGGCGATGAAGAAGAGGAAGAAGAAGATTCAGTTGGATGCGCACGCTTCCGAATTATTAAACCCCCCTTAACTGGCGCATTATTCGCTAATCTATCCGCAGAATTGAAATTCACCTTCTCAAACTCCTTATCAGCCATTCCCACCTTTTTCCACCTCTTCAACAAATCTCCAAAAAGTAAAGTAATTCTAGGAAAAAAGTAAAGTTTATTGATGATTATGTAAGAATCTGTGCGGCTTAAATGACGATGAGATGAGGAATAATGAACAAATGGTTGAAAGTTGGGAAATTTTGGTGGATTAGAAAGAAATGTCGCTTGTGGATGAGCTTTTAGCTGATTTTTCACCCGAGGCAACACCTGAGCCAGAGTTTGAAAACGAAGAGAATGTTGATGATGATGATAATAATAATATACAAGAGCAGGAAAAACGGAAGATTGGGGTGTTGGCGGAGATTGAAAGTACTGGAAAGTTATTAGATCAGTTGAAAGTGCTTTTAGAAGTGAGTTCATTTATAAAACGCGAATTGGGTTGATGTTTATATTAACAAGGGTATAGGACATTGATAAATATACAAGTAAAGAAGAATATAAAGGCGGTGCAATTGAAGATTCCGCAGAATATAAACTTCTCGTTACAGTAAACGACCTCACAGTTGAAATTAACTCTGAAATTATTACATTATACAAATACGCTGTTGACAAATACAATCCGCGCTTTCCGGAGTTAGAATCCCTTGTGCGAAATCCGATAGAGTACGCAAAGACAGTGGCGGTGATTGGCAATGATATTGATAAGATTAAAGAATTACAGCCGGCTTTGGCGGAGTTTTTGCAACCGGCGATTATTATGGTGTTGACTGTGTCGGCTGTTACGTCGAAGAGTCGAGAATTAAGTGAAGAAGAGTTGAAAGTCGTTAAAGAGTGTTGTGAGATTTTGGTTTATCTCGACAGTGCGAATCGGAAAATTACGCAATACGTTTCATCGAAACTTTCTGTCTTTGCGCCAAATACAGCCGCGTTGGTGGGTTCGACCACCGCTGCGCAGTTATTCGGTGCAGTAGGAGGTTTATCAGGCCTTGCGCGAGTACCGTCATGTAATCTCGCTTCACTAGGCGTTCGACGGAATCAGACGAATATCGGATTAGGTAATACTGGAATTCGACAGCAAGGGTTTTTGTATTATAGTCCGATAATGCAGCGGTTGCCTGATGATTTGAAGAAGCAGGGATTACGGATATTAGCCGGGAAACTTACGTTAATGGCGCGGATTGATTTAGCAAAGACGCATGTTGACGGCAGCGCTGGTGCGAAAATGCGTGAACAAGTTGAAGAGAAGTTAGCGAAATTAGGTGTGCCGCCGTCGAATCAGGGACCGAAAGCGTTGCCGGCACCGGATGATAAACCGTCAAAGAAAAGAGGTGGGCGGAGAATTAGAAAGTATAAGCAGCAGTTTGCGATGACGGATTTGAGAAAGGCGCAGAATAGGATGAGGTTTGGGGAGCAGGATGGGGATTATACTGTTGAATAACCCACGCTGGTTATATGTACAGTACAAGAACAAGACAGATGTATTATATGATTTAGTATTTCGATGTGGAAGGGCCTTAATGGAGGATAGATATAAGAGAGTGATTTAGTAGTCAAGAACAATACAAAGATGTATATTAAGCATTAATTGTTTAGATGTAGAAAGGTCATTAACGGAGGATAGGTATGAAGACTTATGTAGAAGTGTCGGTACATGTAGCAGTCGATGAAATAGAAGGAGAAGTAGGAGAATAGTCATAAGACTTTAAAGGCACAGGTAATCCGTCATTAGTAACCTCCTGCCAAATAAACAAATCACAGCCAGTTTCTTGCTGATACGCGGCCGCACAACTCCAAAAATACTTTCCCTTTGACTGTTCTTTCTTCGAAACACATCTCAAAACCATTGAAATTCCGCATTTACAAACAGGACAGTTTGCAGGCGCGTATTCTTCTAAAAACATGCGGTACGTGATGTTTATTCGCGCCACGCCAGAGATAGGGTGTGGGTCGACTGTGCGGACTGGGATGACGGAGTGTTTGAATTGTTCTTGACAAGGGGCGTGCATGACGAGTAGACTGTTGTGCGGGAGGTGGATTGAGAAAGTTTGTGCGTCGGGGGATATTTCGCGGAGTCTGAATTCCCGCGCGACGCCTAGTGAGATACTTGCAATGACGGGCTGCGGACCGATATAAGTGAGTCTGTCGGAGTGAAAGCCAACGGACTCGGACGGACCGTTGTAGCGATTACAAAACGCGACTGCAGCAGACCATCGTTTTCGTGATTGCTGAGGTCGTAAACCACGGGTTTTTAGCTGGGAGTTGACTTGTTCTTCGACGAGGGATTTGACGAGGGAAAGGTACTTGCCAAAGGGCCTGACGTCGGCGATGGGTGCGCCGTTGTAGCGGTAGGTATCCGCAAAGACATCTCGTTGCGCGGGATCAACGTAGAAAGAGGTTGAATGTGGTGAGGACACTTCACGATTGAATAGACGAAAGAGGTTTGGTTGCCAGGCGACAGAGTCTGTGAGAAGTTCGCGAAGAAGGTTATCTGCGAGCGCTGTGGGAAGGAAGTTTGGTGTAAAGACACAGGGCGTGTTTTGTTCGATTGTTACGGCAGAGTATAAATGCAGTACACGTGCTTTAGAAGACTTTCCGTCGTCAGCGTGAGCAGATAACGACCGTTTTCGAGACGAGGGTAAAAACCTCGTGACGGGTAATTGTAATTGTAACTGTGCTTTAGAGACGACAGTATTACGCCTCAGTCGCGACTTTGCAGCAGAAACACTGCCATTTGCCGCTACGAGCGCATTCAACAGCTCGTCTAAAGAACACTCTGGAAATAACGAGGCCAGTTCAGCGAGAAGTGTCTCTGTGTCGTCTACATCTGCCATTACAGATGAGATAGGCGACGGCCAGCAGGTTATCAGCGTAGTCGTCAGCCGCAGTTAGTAATACGTTATATAAGCAGTAAAAATACAAGGGCTGCGGCAAGGACTGCAGCATCTGGCGAGCAGCGGCTGAGGCGAGTTCTTCTCCTTTTCTTCTTCTTGTTACCTTTTCGCGATAGTAGATACCAGCAGAGATTGCTGGAGCAGACGAGATACGGACGGATCCGCGAATACGAGTTCGTGTTCGGCGACGGGTATCGCTGTACGACGACGACGACGACGACGACGAGGTAGTCGCTGAGCAGGGTCAAGTTCGCGAGTACGACGACGACTACGTCAAAATGAAGAATAGCCGGATTCCGCGGGCGTACCGGCGCTGGCTGCAGTGGGCGGGCGTGACGTTCGTGGCCCTGCTGCTGCTGGTCTTCGCAGCCAACCGCAGCAGTCGGCCGAGCTCGTCGGCGCCGAGCTACGCCGCGCTCAACGACGCGGTCTTCCAGGCGCACAACCAGGCCGCGTTTGTGCCGCTCGTGCCGCGGTCGGACAAAGACGTGCCGGAGGAAGTGCTGCTCGCGCGGCCGAAGCCCAAAGCCGCGCTGATCTCGCTCGTGCGCAACTCGGAAATCGACGGGATCGAGCTCTCGATGCGCCAGCTCGAGGCGCGCTTCAACCACAAATACAACTACGACTGGATCTTCTTCAACGACGTGCCCTTCGACGACGACTTCAAAGCGCGCACGCAGAACCTCACTCGCGCCCGCTGCCGCTACGAGCTCATCCCCGAGGAGCACTGGTCCCTCCCGCCCTGGATCGACCAGTCGCGCTTCATCTCGAGCCTCGAGTACCTCGGCGCCATCGGCGTCGGCAAGGGCTGGATGATCTCCTACCGCCACATGTGTCGCTGGAACTCGGGCTTCTTCTACAAGCACCCGGCCCTCGACGACTACGACTGGTACTGGCGCGTCGAGCCCGACGTCCACTTCTTCTGCGACATCGACTACGACCCCTTCGCCTTCATGGCCGAGCACAACCTCAAGTACGGCTTCAACATGAACATCCTCGACGACGCCCGCTCCTTCCCGTCCATGTGGCGCCAGACCCAGGAGTTCATGGCCGACTACCCAGAGCTCATCCACCCCAACGCTGACCTCTCCTGGATCATCGACCACCGCAACGACGGCGAGTACAACAACTGCCAGTTCTTCTCCAACTTTGAAATCGGCTCCCTCGACTTCTTCCGCTCAAAGACCTACAACACCTACTTTGACTACATCGACCGCAAAGGCGGCTTCTTCTACGAGCGTTTCGGTGACGCGCCTCTACATACCCTCGCCATCGTCCTCTTCCTCTCCAAAGAAGAAACCCACTTCTTCCGCGACATTGGCTACCAGCACGACATCAACCGCCAATGTCCCGCAAACCTCCACGACAAATGCTCATGTGAACCTACAAACCTCGACGAGAACTTTTACAAACTCGTCCCCATGGAATCGCCTCAGCGAAAACCTGATGACTCGTGTATTAGACTTTGGTTAGGCGGTGAATGGTTACAGCGTGATGAAAAGGGTGATTATTTAATTTCCGGGTTTTCTTATTAGTCGTTATTTCTATTTATTTGTTTATAATGTTGTGTGTATGTAATTTGATTCATGTTGATTATTTATTCGTAAATTTTATAGTTCTGTCAACCTCTCTTTTATTTTGGTTAAAGTTTAATATCTCTTTGTTCTCAGACCCTCATCACCGCCTCTACTCTCTTTGATTAAAGTTATTCGCTCAACTTTACATTCAACCATCCATAAGTTACATTCAACTCTCAAATTTCTATGCTCGTATTCTATTTCAAATTATAAGCAATCGACTTTTTTTTATGCTTAGTTTTTATTTATTTAAAATTTCAGCTAAATGTTCTTTCATGAAAGAAGACTTGTCTAACAAAGCATACACTCATTTATCCAGTTCTTGACAGCCTATAGCTCTCATAGTTAATTCACTTTTCGATAAATCAAATTAAAATTTGAGCATTGTTTAGTATCTTCAATTAAACAAAGCTTGAATAAAAAGAATATGTGCATTATAAATGTCGCCGTAGTTTTTTTTAGGAGGGATTTAGTTAAACTAATTTCTGTAGAAAATTTAGAGTGGTGCAACATTTTTTAAACAACAATTTGTAGCAACCAACCAAATCGACTGAAGTAGTAACGTAAAGTAAAAACAGTGACTACTAGTATTAATTTAGTTAGTCTTCGCATGCCACAGCAATCACATTGTTGTAAGTAGTTACCATGTACCCCAGAAAGGTTTTGTAGATTTTAATTTAACTTTTGGATATCTTTCAAAGTTCTTATTTTTACGTGATTATGACAATAATATACTAATCCGGTAAACTAGCTGTGTCTAATTTTTATTTTATTTTATTTTACTATCTTTTTCTTTTTCTTGAGTTGTTTGGTTTACAATGTACAATGAGTTTGAGTAACTCATGTAACAATCTCACAAGTGAAAATTATTAAATTCAACTCTCAGTAAAGCTATTTAATAAAAAAAAATAAAACAACTTTAGACTAATGATAGCTGTAAACAGTTTTTTCTCAGTAAAGCTCTCTGTGAATATATGAATGAGCTTTTAATATATTGCATCTATACGCTTAATTGGTAAAAATAAACTAACGTACATCACTCACTGGCGGATTTCCTCCCAACGCGTAAAACTCCTAACGTGTCGTACATAAGACGCGTAATATTTTTTACAACTGTAATATCAGCACAAACGCACAGCCATATACTTGTTCTGTCAGTTCAGGCAATGTTTTTAGTATGCGAGGTATTCAAAAAGATAAGCTACAAATAATTAGCTTCCAAACAGGAATTTATTGTAAGAAATATTTTACTCTTTTATATTGGTTATTTATTTTATTTATTTTTACCGCAATCAAGAATTTGTTGATGGGTACATAGACATTATACATGTAAATTCAGACTTTTCGATGATCTAATATACAGTACTTCAGAAGCGCTTGAAGCACCTAAAGAGTCGGAATGCAGAGAAAAACAAAAAAGAAAGTATACTGAGTGTCTTCTCTTACTATGTCTTAAGTTTTATTAAATGACAGGTAATATAATATAGCCTATATTTTTAATTTCTAATAATTATTATTTAATCAGATGTGTTGTCGTAGGAATAAAATAGATTACGTAGTCGCTGTCAAAGGAAATCCGCCGCTGACTGATATCAGCCGCTCACCGATAAAGTACGTTATTGCACAGAAAAAATGACATTTAGCTGGTCTTAGCCGGAAAACTGATGGTTTCGTAGAAAACCATTCATGTCAAGAAAAACAAAAAGAGCGCTGTATCGTTTTTATAAATAGGAATGTACACCAACTAGATCGATTAAAGTTGTGCTGGAAAGTCCAAAGAGAGTCGTTGATATTAATCAAATTTACTCTTTGCATGTCTCTGCGGTTGGATGAGTGTTATTTTTTAAATAAAACTATCTAATAAGGGGTTCTATTTTAGTATGTGGTCTTTCCTTTTTTGTAATTTTCAATTCAAAATTTTTAGAAAAGTCGAAGATTGTTAAGTCCAAGATTTTTTTTAACGGGAGAGCATTTACCGAACATTTACAGGGCTGAACAGAGTCATAAACTCCTCTCTGCAGCAATCATGAGAAAATACCTATTTGACTTGATGAGATTTACAAGATGCAATAAATACTGCACCAACTTACTGAATTATGAAAAAATAATTAAAAAAGATATCTGAAAGTATTGGTTTGAATAATAAAGGCACTGTTGATTTTTAATTTTTTTTACTTTCTTTTTTCCACACAACCTGATCACTGCGCGCATCCTCGCCCCTCGCCAATACAAATGAAACACACAAGATTAAATACAAACAAGTACAAACAGCATACTAATCCATCCACGCGCAGAACGCCGCTTGCCTCGAGTCAGCTAACCAGTGGCCACCGGGACAAGGGAATGGTTTATCCATACTCCAAGCTACTGTCACGATAACTTGAGAGTTATGTGAGATTCTAGGGTTTATCAAATTATTCCCC
>JAJLXV010000256.1:0-17069 GCA_030571435.1 Myxozyma mucilagina | reverse complement strand
ACGTGTATTTTGGTTTTATTAGCACAATATAACAGAATTTAACAGACTTCTTGATTTTGTCTTGGATATTCTGCACTACGGTACAGAATATTATTTTTATTGAAACTCGTTGGGCTCGTTATCGTGAAATCAAAATTTAAGAATTGGTTCAATTAACTTCCTTGAATTGACGGAGTAATATTTTACGTCAGCTTTTTTTTGCTATTGAAACTTTAGTTTGAAAAGATGATCTAAAAAGACCAGAAACTGTAAGTAGTAGCGAAATCCGCTTATTGCAAAGTTTATTAAGTGTCAGTTATCTGAATCATGTTGCAAGAAGTGTTGGAAACAGGTTATAGGACAAATTTCACTGAGCGACTAGGAATCATGTTAGGGTTTCAGCGCGAGGTTCTCAATGTAAAGTGCTGGTCACTAAAGATTTCACGCTTTCAAACAACATTTCTATAGATTGATGCATCAATGGAAAAGATTTGCTAAAAGTCTGCAGCTGGCTTCAATTTTAAAACTCTGTGTGATGTGAATCGTTTTACACAATGTACTTCAAATCAGAAAGTAAGATAAAAAGACAGTATCACAGCCGTAACAATTGTGAGGTAGGGCATGAGACGGGTATCACGTAGTTGAAAAGTGCATTGTCGTAAAAAGGTCTTTCAAGTAAAGACTGCAGTGGGAGATAAAAAATGGATTGGACTGAAATGCTCAAAAGTCCGAACTCATCAGACTGGTTAACTTGATGTGCGGAGGAAGCTGCAGTGTCAGCTTCATGGAGGTTGTAGACAAAGTCTGCATTACTAAATAGCACTCACTACTAACTCATAATACTAGAAGTTTCAGACGATTCCAACCACAAATACATATCACTATAATAGATCGGCATTAGGTATACCCACCCTGGATCTACTACTCATTGATCGATATAATTTGCAGCTAGTTATTCTTCGTTTCAAAACCTCAATATTGTAAATGCACTCAAAGTCTTTTCCCTCTTATTTGTATAGTCCTAATCACAGGATCGAAATGTCAAGTATTGCCTCACTTGATGAGGATGTAAAGTTATTGTAATTGAAGCGCACAAAAATGCGTCTTGATCTGTACAAGTCTCAGCTGTGCGGCTCACAGATCCACAATCGGCACTCGACGTCGTCGCGTGGCATCTGAAGCTCAACCAAAATTTCGAGCAAAATAGAATCAAACATTCGTCTTTTCAAGCGTTGATATCGTAAACTGCATTACCATAGTTTATGAGGTTTTTTTCCAAAGATTTTGTAAGCTATGGCTAGCGATGCCGAGTTCCCTCTTTTGAGGGCGCAGGGATTATACGCTTCCCAGATTGTGGGCGATGGCAACTGCTTATTTCGCGCGTTGGCAGACCAGCTTTATGGGGATCCAGACCAGCATTTAAGTATCCGACGAGAGACCGTGGAGTTTTTACGTTCACACAAAGATCAATACGTGGGGTTTTTACCAGCTGCATTAGGGGCCGCCACAGGGCGTAAAAGTCAGCGACGTGCTACAGCGGCGGCGACTGCTAGTTCAGCGTCGCGTCAACCTGCCCAAGCAACTGACAAAATATGGGATTCATATTTAGAGAACATGAGCAAGAGCGGAGTTTATGGGGATAATTTAGAGATTGTGGCGTTTGCAAAGAGATTTGCAGTGGATGTTAAGATTCATTTGGCAGACTTTGCATATGTCGTGTCTGGAGGGGACGCACCCGCCAAAAGTTTACTGCATATTGCATATCATCAATGGGAACATTATTCGTCGGTTAGAAACATTGACGGACCTCATTCTGGAATTCCTAATGTCAAGGAAAAGGTTAGTAGTTGAACTCTGACAAAAAAGGAGATGTTAACTGTTCACTAGATTATTACACAGTCAGATTCGGATAAATTGCTATCGACCCATACTTATTGCCAACCATGGATGGAAAAAGTTGTGATTTCTTCCGTTCCGGATCTTGATGATCCTGATAATTTAGGAAAGGTGCGAGACGCAATAGAGAAATTTAAAGGCGATGTCAATCAAGCTGTGGACTATTTGTTCGAACTACAACTTCAGGAAGATGAGATGAGAAACGAAACACAAAGTACTCCATCAACCGGGCTATCTACAACGCCAGATATCCATCCAGATTTGTTAAATAACACTTCTACAAAGGAGATTGCTGAGGGAGAACTGCAAACTTCCAGTTCCTCTATATCATCACCATCCTCAGAATCTACTGCGAGCAGCTTACCTGCGACACCCCCAGATACTGCACAAACTCGGGGTACCCGATACAACGCACGAAAGCAGCAGTCGGCAAATAGGCTGACGCATCAAGGATCGCGCCCTAAAAAAGAAACAGCAAGAGAGCGAAAGGAACGGCAAAAGCGAGAGTCGAAAGAACGACGCAAGCGGGAAGATCATTCAAACAGTGCGGACCTATCAAGTAAAGATGTTGGAGTGGCAGGCATGAACATGCAACCAGCTCTTACTGCGTCAAAGGTAGTGTACATATAACGAATTACGACTTTAATTTTGGATGGATGAGTTTATTAATTTGGCTGGGCGGTCACCAGGAATAGTACAGGTTGCTTTGCATATATGTGATCTTGAGAGAAGTAGGGTATCCGAAAGCAAATCAGAGAATGACGTGATGTCGGTTGCTCTATTTGCTAACATATTTTGTCATTAATGCTTTTCATACTTTTGCATGCATTCGAGGTCAATTTTGAAATCTATATTTTATGGTAACTATCTCGTAGTTGTAAAAACTGGTGTGTAGTTAGTAGAACATTCGATTGCTTTCTGCCATTCACCATAGCGTCTATCTCGGTCATCCTACGCTATCGGTCGTGTAATAATCACAAATATAACGAAACGCGATCCTCCGCGTCGACGAGTGACGAACTCTATTATCATGAACGAACAGATGTGGATCTGATTATGAAGCATTGCCACTCTACGTCACTGTGGCCGTGCGCATCGCCACATGACAAATACAAACCAGCTAGGCCAAGCATAAGCGCCGCGCGGTGTGTGCGTTTACAGGTTCCATTGCGCGCATACTTGTCAGATGAGCCACAAGTAGTAAGCACTGCTGCATAAGCGGTACAAAAGGCCTTAGGTCGCCTGAGTTCCGCCAGTGATAAATACTTAATGGCTGCTCAACATTGTTCACGCTTCTGCGTTTCTGCTCTCCGTCAACCCATCAAGCTATTTGCTCCTTCATTTTCGCGTACATTTCGAACTTCTACCAAAACCAATATGATTAAGGAAATTAAGAGGTACATCTTTTATTTATTGGACAAAAAATGCTCAAGCTTTTTGTTTTATCAGAGTGACCCTGGGATAAGTGATAGCTAACGTTTTGTAGCATCGAGGAGTTCCGCTCTGCAATTGCTGAAGACAAGGTCACCGTCATTGATTTCTACGCCACCTGGTGTGGTCCTTGCAAGGTCATTGCTCCTAAGGTCCACGCTTTCTCCGAGGAGTTCACCGAGGGCATTGATTTCTACAAGATCGACGTCGACGAGGTTGCTGATGTCGCTGCCGAAGTTGGCATCCGTGCTATGCCCACCTTCATGCTCTTCAAGAAGGGTGAGAAGATCAAAGAGGTATGTCAATCAAACTTTATGTTTAAGTTGTATCAGGATAGAGATTTGCATATAGCTGCTTTCTTTGCTAAGAAAGGGCGCATTGCCTGTTTGACCTGCCCTCATCTTGATTTGTGAGCAGGTTAGGGTAATGTGCCACTAATCATGATCATCTTGTTAAAGAATGAACTGCGAGTTTGCTGCTTTTTTGTTTCTTCTTGTTGGTACGCTGTATTATGCTTTGACTTTTCTAACTGATATCCAGGTTGTCGGTGCCAACCCCCCCGCTTTGAAGAGTGCTATTACCAGTGCTCTGTAGATTATCATTTGGAGGCTGCAACATAATAATGAATTATAAAACAATAAAAAAATCTGAATCATAAGATGTTTTAATGTACAGTTCTTCTGTAAATTATTCCTGATAAAGGGTTGGATCGAAGAAAGGACTGTTATACGCTTTCTCGACTCCAGTGTCATGTACGTAAAAAAAGAGAAGCATTAGTCTTTATAACCACTTTCCAAAGCCAATTGTATGACATGATCTTTTCTGGTTTTGAAGATATTTAAATTCGCAAAAAAGACTACAACTTAATAGAGATTTGGCTAATCAAACAATGCAAAAGCAGTGAACACAACCGTGTAAGATGTAAAGAAGAAAGATGATGACACTCGTCGTTTGAAACTACAAATATGTTCTGTTTGAAAAGCTAGAGTTACCGCTTGTCGGTTTCCTACTTCGCCGTGTGCTAGGGGTCAGAAGCATATTCTGAATAGACGCGAGAGGTTGACGAATTGGCGTTCGTTGAACATTGTTTGGAAGCGACCTCCTGTGATGTAATGATGCATTCGAGTCGATGATCTGAGGAGACATTTCAGACATGGCTATTTACAAAACTATTAGCAGCAATGCGCGAAATGCGATCTAGTGAATACAAACAATGTAAACTAGGCCCAAACGATTCATTAGAGATATTTTTGTGGTATTCAGGACCGTTAGATGTTGGACCTTGAACGAGCAACTTGCGCTTCAACCTTTCGTAGAGATTTTGGAGCTTGCCAAACTGCAAAGTCTTGTCATGCAAGGCGTCTGACAGTTCTGCATTTCGTTTTTCTAATCCACCTATGTCTTTTCGAGCATCTACCAAAGCAAGTAAGTAAAAGATTCGATTTACCTTGAAAATGAATAGAACAATAAAATGAAAGTAATACTTGACAGTCGATTCATGAGACCTAGATAGTAATCAGTATTGGGGTAGTTGTGATTGCTCAAAAATAAGTACCAGATATTTCATTGTTTGCGTCATGAACAAGTTTGTCAATATGTTGATTTAATCTGTAATCATCCTATAAGTCTTGCCCCTGCACCGGCAAAAGCTACTGTACCTCTGATTCTTCTCATTAAGACTTCGAGTCTGATACTCCTGGTACATCCTGGATTAATGTTATTATAACTTGCAAAAAAGCAAAGTTTCCATGTCGAACATTTCATGACAGCACTGGTAATTCCAAAAAGAAAGTGCTCTTGAGGTAATTTCGCTGATTATAGCGGGACTCAGGCCAGCTAGAATGCTCTATACTGCATTAGTGCTGCTATGGACATTGCCAATTATCAGAGCATACTGATTTATATTCACTTCGACAATTGCGCTAGTTAGTAATTGTATAAACAAAACGCAAAAGTGATGATACTCAGACGGGTTCAAAGATGTAGCTATCACATCCTATACCGAAGAAGTTAGCAAAGTATTGTTGCAAACCGAGCACGAGGCCACGCACATCAGGTCCATTCAGCGCGATATCGCAAGCTGGACAGATTTTCGTATCCTTGGCACAAAAGAATCGATTGGAGCAGTTCACACAAAAAATATGACTGAAGTTTAGAAAAATCGTAAGTAAGTAACCTCCTTAATCGATATTTTGAAAAACCAAACCTGCAGGTTGTTACGACAGCTTGCTGGGTCAATCTCGCTCTACATTCATGATTATTGCAACAGAGGACAAAATCCATCGTGTATGATCTAGACACAGTTTGGCTAAAATATACGATGGAATCGCAAACAGGAAAAACGCTGTGCTGTTTCTAAAAATAATGAGCCAGTCGATGCCGAGTAGGCATTTAACATTTCTTTTGTTTTTTAATTATCGCGGCGTGTCAAGTAAATAAGGTTAGCATTAAGATTTCGCTAAGCCGTAGAGAGCCAGGGGGGCTGAACATATTACATTTCTGGAGCTGAACTTTAAGGGCATTAAGGCTCGACCAGCCACCTTCTATGACAAGATTCGAGAAAAAGCGATGGAGTTGCGAGCGAGTCGGTCTGGATTTATATATGTGGCAGTCGCTCAGACTGATGGCGTTACGGCACTTACATAGCTTACGAAATTGCTGCATAGTTTAACGTTTTTATATTGGTTGTAAGGATTTCTACTTGCGGCGTTTGTCTCGGTCGCAGTTTCTGCAGATGCAGCGAGTGCAGCTATTTCTGCTCTTCTGATTGGAGTTTTTGTTTGTCGCGGAAACGGCTATTTTTACCTACATACTTTTCCAGCGCAGAATTACATCGAAATTGACAGTTTTGTCGCGTGCAGTCTGCATGACCTGGCTATCATAAACATATCCATGAGCAGCAATTAAAGTGGTGCAAACCGAATAATACCGCAATGAATAAATCAACACAGCCGTCGCAATCTGGAAGCGGTCTGCGTGAATCATTTTCTAATAAACCTGGAGTTGTGGTTGCGAAAGGTAGATCTGGTTTTGGACAGTATTTACGTGCAATGAAGATACGACATTCAGATATCATCCAGCCAAATCCAAGATTGAGATTTCAGTATGAACCGGCCGAGCATCTTATGGTTCCGGTGGACCCATACGTCAATTTGGATAAGCAACCGATCCTGAAACCGAAGCACGAAAACTACCCCACTCAGCTTACTGCACATGAAATCAGAGAAGCGATGGATATAGAAGAGAGGGAGTGGTTGACACAGAATAAGGAGAAAAGAAGAATATCTCGTTCCCTACACAGACAAAGCATCAATGATAAATCTAATGATTCACATGGCTCAGCTTGGCCATGGAGAGATAGTCGAGATCTTACAGACTTGAGTGTATCTAGAGTTGACGATCCATCTACCAGAAAATACACTGATGAATCGACGTCAGAGGATGAGTCGATCGTACCATGTCTTGAGCAGCCGAATGATTGGAGATGCAAGGCTAAATCGACGTCAAAGGATGATTCATACCTACATCACCCAACTCAACGAGTCTACGATGACTCCAATCAGCCTCATCAAGGATCTAGCTCACATCGTGCAGAGCCAGAACTTGAAGGATATCCCCCTTCTACTTTCAACAGTAGGAGTACTCAACCGCTAAGCGGCGGCCCGAAATTGACTATGGCGTGGACAAATTATTTGAAGGAAGCTACGATGAACAGAATCAAAACAGAACAAGAGATACGGAAACGAGAATCTCTATACGAGAAGTCAGAGGATGATAGTGGGAGAAGCAGCGACGGACTTTCCATATTAGCAGATGAACCAAGCGAACTTGAAGAGATGCAAGATCAACACATGAACTTCGAGGGCAATACGTTCGAAGACTCGCAAAGGCTAGAGAGAAGTGAGACAACTTTGTATAGAGATTTGGGAAGACGAGAAAATAAAGGGAAATCGCCGTTTCTATATGATATTACATACGAAAGTGATCCGGATAAAACACCTATCGCGCAGTCCGGACCTCTGGGGCCAGTTACATCCGCGTTTCAATCAAACCCACAGTCGAGAACAATGGACTACAAAGATTTTAAATTTCCGATGTATTCAACATCAGGAGCTGTATCTTACCTCAACGACAATGAAAGTACAGATGCTTCAAATGAAGAAAGCTCAGTTACTGGAAGTGAAGAAGAACCTTATGTATATGACAGTGGCCATCTAACACGACAAGCTCGCATAGTGAAGCAGCATAGGATCCGTCATAGTATAGATGTTGAGAAATCCCCTTTCTGACCAATTGACATTGAGTAGTCAATTCTGTGAATTTAAATCATATGGCGTCTTTGTTTTTCATCAAATATTTACATTTATATGCATAGATTAAAGTTTAATTTGCAGCAAAAAACACTGTATTATAATGTTGTAGATTTTTTGCGCACTATCTGTAAATATAAATCGTCAATCGCTACTAACTTGTCTTTTAAAAGAAAAACTCGGTTAACTCTCTAGTCTATAACGAGTTCGTCTGTTAAATTATAGATCTCGCTGACCGGATAACCCGATTCCTAAAGTAAACCTTATTGATGCTTATCTCTGCGATGTGCGGCTAAAGTGTTACGCACCAACTTGACGTTGTGGTCGTCGGCCGCAACCATATTTGTTATTGACAATCAACTAGCATTTGAATGTCCTTTTAAATTATACAACCGAGACCTAAAATTGCGTTGCAGGAGAGCATGGAGTTTTCGTCGCGAACAGTCGATCAGACGAGGTAACTATAATCAATAGGTTGCAATTGTTTAGAGAACTGAGTATTATGATATTACGTAGGCTTCGCTGGAAGAAGATATTTGACAACAAGGCGTTCACTTCGCTCACAGCATTAAAAGCTGCTGTCATTGGTGGGAGTTCAATATGTGAAAATTCATTGCGGTCGCTATGTTGGAAGGTGAGTCAATCAATGTTTTGGTATAACGCATTTCATAACATTGAAACTAATTAAAATACAGTTATTTATGCTGATGCCTGATTTGCAACCAGACACATGGGGCTCAATCTTGGAAGTTGAAAGAGAGAAGTATAGTGCGCTTAAACGAAAATATCTAGCATTGCATCTTAAACGTGCACAAGAGACACTATCAGAGAGTGGCAACGACGAGGACTCGGAAGATATTAATGTGGTCAATCCCCTCAGTGTGGATGAATCTGTATGTTTCCAGAGAGATCCCAAAACATTGAAATAAGGCTTATGATAATAGAACCCGTGGAAGACCTTTTGGAAAGACGAAGATTTACGCAAAGATATCCTACAAGATATTGAACGTACCTTTCCTGATATTGAATACTTTCGAGACGTTAGAGTTCAAAATGTCATGCTTGATATTTTGTTTGTCTATACGAAAATGAATCCTGTTGTTAGTTATCAACAAGGAATGCATGAGCTTTTAGCTCCTATATGTGAGTCTCACTTTTGGGTTGTATACTGCTCATATTGACAATCAAGTTTATGTGGTATCTCAGGATGCTTTAGAAAAGCCAGAAAAGGTCGCGGAAGAGGACAAAGATATGTTTAATGCTTTATCGTCAGAATACATTGAACACGATTCGTTTATAATGTTTAATTGCATCATGCAAAACGCATGGGAGTGGTACGCCGCCGTCGGAAAAACAAAGGGCATCACAGAAAACGGCCGACCGATTCCACCAATTGTCATGAAAGCTCGCAAAATTCAAGAACAATATTTACGAAAGACAGATCCTCAATTAGAAAGGCATTTACGAACGCTCGATGTCGAACCGCAAATGTGGGGCATGCGATGGATAAGACTTTTGTTTGGTCGTGAATTTGGTTTTGTTCAAATGCTTGAAGTTTGGGATGGCTTATTTGCTGCAGATAGTCAGAATCTTGATATCGTTGATTTTGTGTGTGTGGCAATGTTGATTAGAGTCAGAAATCAGCTGTTGATAGCAGACTATACTGGTGCTTTGACGGTGCTTTTACGATATCCTTTAGATGAAACAATGACCGCGAGTTCGTTTATAGAGGACGCGATATACTTACAAGCTCACTGCACTCCTGCGGGAGGTAAGCGTATCATGCAGCAGTATTATCTTTTGGACGAGGAAGAGGAAGCTGAAGCTCAGCAGCCTGTACAGATCATAAATGGTGTACTGGTCCCAGCAATTTCACGCAGCGAAGTTCAGCGTCGTGCTATGAATGCTGCAGAAATGGTTGAGCAGCGTATGCAAGGCATTGCCAAAAATGTTTTTGAATCCTCAGAAAAATGGACCGGTGATATGAATAAATACGTGCGACAAAAAGTTCAAGATGCACGCATTCGAGCTGAGAAGGCAATTCAGAACGGTGGCGTACATTACTTGACTGCAGAAAATTCCGGCGTCCGCTCGGTGCCTGCTTCGACACAGAGAATCACTTATGTCAATGGAGATGGCAGCGGTGCTATAACACGAAGCAGGTCAAGCCTTGCTGCCGCGCAAGGATTAATCAGACCTCGTCAACTACCCGGATCTTCTGCAGGTAATTCTTTTGATGAAAGAGAGTATACGAGAGAAAGAAATGAAGCATTAGCTGCTGTCTTGAGTACTAGTTTGGCTGTATTCGAACAGAACAAAGCCGAAGGGCACAAGTTTAAAGAAGCTATGGAACGGGTGGAGTACGTACGAAAGTGTTTGCTATTTGAAGATATGCGTGTGGGCAAAAAATACAAAGAGCCAATCCAGGATCCTGTCGTGCAGCCAAACCCCACTTTTGAGCCTGTTGCTGAAAAGAAAAGTATCGAAGTTCCTTCTGCTTTTGAACGACTACGTGAGGATACACCTAGTCCAACGATTGCACCAGTTGCGACTCGGACCCGAATGCCACGTCCTGTCAAAGCCTCCAGTAAAACTTTGGAAGGGCATACGCGTTCGATGTCATCGTCTCCTATTGCTGGAGGGGCTATGTCGCCCAAGATTGCTTCGTCTGGTGAACCGACAGTTGAACATCTTGATATATCTGTTTCAAAGCCTGCACCACAGCAAACAAGACCAGTATCAGCTGAAATAGCCCGATATAACAGTGGTTTGAAATCGAATCAAAACACAAACCCTTTGATGCAAGTAGATTTAAAATCTGCCAAAGCGATGCTATTCGGATCACTGGATGACGGAACCTCTTCTTCACCATCCCAGTCTTCGCTAACGTCCGCATCTTCGTCACCGACAGCTTCATCACTATCATCATCATTTGCATCTAATGGCCTTCATTTCGAAGCTACGCAGGAATTTGCGAAAATAGCGTTGAACGATAATGATCCACTATTCAACAGCCCGCCTCCAAAATCTACAAATAGCGCAATTTCAGGATTATCAACGTCTTCACCGGCGTCTATGAATTTGTTTGGAAGTACAAATGGTGCAACGTCGATTACTGCTGAAGAAGCGAAGAAGTTGTTGCTGGGATTGTAGTGCATTTTGATTTTTGGGAAGGTGGTAGATGTGGAATCGGCGGAGAATTAACGTGTAAATAATTTAATAATGCGAAATATAAAAGGGGGTGGTGGTAATTACGACTAATGACAAATGTAAAAAAATGTTTTCAGGCTATAATTTGTGAAGAGAGCCGGCCCTCAGGTGTCGTAAACAGAGCGAACTCACCAAGATACCCTAGGATACTTTAAGCCTGTATTTCACTAAAGTATTTGAAGGAGTTTTCCAAAGAGAAATGCGTTAGTCGGGGAAGTCGAAAACACGTGGTAGGTGTATTGTAATAGAGAGCGGCCCATGTTTTAAAACTACCAAGTTTCTGTGAGGACCCAAGTTTATTTATTCAGGTACTATTAAACTACAAACGTGGTCAGCTTGATAGCAGAAAAAGCATTGACGACGCTAACGAAAATTGAAAGCAACAACAAAAATTAGTTTATCCAAAAATTGTGAGTGGAGCAGTTAATTACCTAAACGAGTAATAGTAGGGTAAAAATGAGTTGAAATTTTGAGGCTTTCATATCCAGTTTGTAGTAGGCATAAGATAAGATGGTTGCGTTTATAGAACTAATACGTTTTTACTGATTTTTGCAAAGCTATTAGCATCTTTCAATAGAAAACCAAGTCTCTCAATTACCTTTTAATTCAACTGTTATCAACACACTAATAAAATTCTTTTAGCATTTTCCACAACAAAAATCTATCTAATCAATCAAACTTTTTACGTTTCTCAGCAGATGCATGTATTTGAGATTAATAAATGAAGCCAAATAAAAGAGACATTCGATAAATTAGAGAATTATAGGCCAGACTCGGCTGTATAAAACTAAAACTGTAAGCTCAAAGAAAAATCAAGTAACTTACCAAAAGTTTTGACGACGACGGTAATAAATTCCATTTTAATTAATATTTGATAAAGATAAAACAGAAAGCAAAAGCGATTCTGCAAGCGGTTTATATATATTCTATGTCGACGAAACGTGAAAGAAGATGAGTAAATAGGGAAGGAACGATAGATTATACGCGCGTTATCAGACAATACCTATCACCACCATACAAGAAAACTTACGGTCAAACCAGCACATTTTCAAGTACATTTAGAAAATATATTTTAGCAGACTCTAATATGAAAGAGAGTATAAAACTAATGACCTCAGATATCTTTGATGATTAAACGTATTTTATAATTAACTACGAAGTTTAAAAACCAGACAATGCACTAACTAGTATTCAAAATTTTATTTGGAACTACACATACTACTTATTTAACATGTGAGAATGACTTCTCAAATATTTTTATTGATATCTTTAGGTGAAGAATATAGCGCAAAAACCACCACCTTCCTTCCAACATAGCTAATATTCAACAAATCAATTTTCTAAAGCATTTTTACTAATAAACATCAATCCAATCTCACATCAAGCCAATCCCGCTTTCAATTCCTACTAATTAAGTCGTCATATCAGGTTGAACTGTATCTTGAAGTGACATGGGAAAGGTCATTTAGAGAATGATGCAGTCATAGTTGGGGCCAGATTCGGCTAGAGTATATAAAGTCAGAGTCTCTCTTGAAAGAAGAAATAAGTTGCTAGTGCTTACCGGAGGTTTTGACGACGACGGTAGTAGATTCCATTTTTGATTGATATCTAATGATGACAAGAAAAGTCTGAAAGGAGATCCAAAGGCGGTTTATATATTGTAAATCTTGGAGGTTCAGACTCTTTTATAGATAATGGATAGGAGTAGAACAATACAAGGTTAGTAACCTTCTGAACAATATCAACTGGACGATCACAGACAGATTGAACTACATTAGTCTCGGCGCTTAAATACCTTATGGTTTTTATGATTGTGTTACTAGATACTATATTACATCAAGATATTGATAATGTGATTCTCTCATTCAAGCTACTACTATAGAGTGAATTTTCTTTAGAGTGTCATAAAAATCTAATCTTTAGATTTACCAAGTTCAATAATGTAACTTCTATGTTAATATTGAGCAAAGGGGTAAATCAGATCTTACTTTTATCTTTTATTTTTACAGAGACGATTTAACGAGTTTTTTTTATTTTCAATTTGCCAAATAATTTTATTAAAATTCTCAGTAAAACCCTCCTCCACTAGTTAACTGCTATTCTACTTTGAACACATTGACAAATTATATTTTATGCATATTTCTAAAGCTCTCAGATCCATCAAATCAATGCCACATCACAACTGTACTTTTAGAGTTGCAGTATTGCTGGAAATGATTGGGAACCCCGACGAGTGTTGTACGTGGAGTAATTTAGAGGATGATGCAGTCGTAGTTGGGGCCAGACTCGGCTATAAGTAAAGTGTTAAGCATTTCTCCAGATAATAAAAAGCGTACAACGGCTTACCGGAGGTTTTGACAACGACGGTAGTAGACTCCATTTTTAATTGATGTCTGATGATGACTTCTGGAGATATTTAGAAGCTGTTTATATAGTTTTCGTTTTGAAGACTTTAACTTTGTATATATGAGTCAAGGAGAGAAGAACAATATAGAGTACTTGATTTTTGAACAATATTAATTGAACAATCAAAGACAACCTATACTAGTCTCAGAGTTAAAGTTAACATTTTGACCCGTGTATCAAAAATAGCTGTAATAAATTGAAAAAAGATAACAGCTTTTTATTAATAGAAATTTCATTCTCTGAAAAGAAGCTGAATTTGATTTTGCTACTGCTGATTCTTTCTATCGAGGCTGTCACTGTGAGTCAAAAAATGGAATACTAATAACGTTCAGGTTTTCTTTTTACTTTCTTACTACTAGACGATTAAAGCATTAAATATTACAAACTACGATAATTGGTTGCTTCAATTTGCCAAGCATATTTATTAACATCTAAAGCACAACTCCCTCTTTTACTGCCCACTGTTTTTCTTCAAAAGTTACCAACACATCAACAAATTTGTTTCAAAGCATTTCTCCAGACAACCTTTTTCTATCTACTCCATCAAACCAATAGTCACATCACAACTCTACTCCTAGTATTGCAGCATCGTTGAAGTGAAAAGCTCGACGATCGTCGACAAAATGTGAAGCTATTTAGAGAATGATACAGTCATAGTTGGGTCCAGATTCGGCTAAAAAATTTAAGCGTTAATTTTTTTTCTAGAAAGTATCGGTGTAGATAGAGGAGAGACATACAGGAGGTTTTGACGACGACAGTAGTAGATTCCATTGTTAACTGATATCTGATAATGATGAGAAAGAGTCAAAAAAAAGTAGAAGCTGCTTATATATTTTATAGATGCATAGAGCTTTACAGTACTATGGTGCTTGGGTTTGCGGGGAGGATAGGGGGAACAATATGATTTAGTCGCGAGTTGAACAATAGTAATGAACAATAGCTCAGCGAAAGGTCTCAATCTTAGGCTCTCGGCACCAAAAAATTAAGCAATCAAAGATTCGTAATTTTTTCCGTCAAAAAAGATGAGCAGAATCATTTATAGTGAATATATTTCTAAATTTTTCAGGACCATACAACGTACTCTATCACTTAGCGGCTGATATCAGTCAGCGGCGGATTTCCTTAAGTAGCAACCACATAATCTATTTTTTTCTTTTAACAACACATTTGGCTGAATAATGATTACCAGAGGTTAAAAATATAAGTTAATCTGTAGTATTTAAACACGTTAATCAATGGTTCTCTGCTTGTCTGTAGATACCACATTGCCTATAAGATGGCTTTCCTCCGGCTGATAATTCCCTTTCTTCGTAGATTTAAACCTCTAACTGCCTTATTTATTACTTGTCATTTAACAAAACTCAGAATATAATAAGAGCAATTCCTTATAGTACTTTTTTTTATGTTTTTCGTTACATTCCAACCCTTATGGTGCTTCAAGCTCATTTTAAGTATTATAAATCAGATCGTTGAAAAGTCTGAATTTACATGCAAATGTCTATGTACCAATCGAAGACTTCTTGATCAGAGTAAAAAACATAAAGTAAATAACTGTTAAGGCAAAATACAGTAATATTTACAATGCTTCTTGTTTGGGAGCCAGTTTTTTGCTTATTGATAGGTGTTTATGACTGCCATGGCTCATATGTTTGGCTGCAGCAGGTAAAAAGGCTCTCACACCCACATTAAGCTTTTACATTAGATAAATCAAGTTTCATAAACACTCCACGTATTGAAAAACTGATTATGCTGTATTTCGGTCTACTTGTGAGTGAGTTGCTGTTTATGCACAAAATTTACCGAGTGAGGTTCCTCCGCGATCCTGTGGTAAAAGATGAATCAATTTGTCAACACTTGTATTTTTCTAGAGAGAGAGAGCTTTTGACTATTAGATTTATCTTAAATACAGTTTTTTTAAACTTATGAAGGTATACCAGTCGAAATCATTTCAGTTTTTTTTGTAAAATACATAAGGGAGGTTGTTGCAGTTTTTGAACTCAAAAGAATACTATTTCTGAGTCCCTTGTCATAATAACAGTCAAGGATTAATCTGAGGCAATCAGTTTATCAAGGCTACAATCATGGAATTCTATTTGATAATTCAATCCTCTGCAAACAGAAAAACAGTATTGTCTATACATGTTGATTACAACTTTCAAGAATGCTATATCAAATTATTTCTAATAAAGAAAGTCATTCGATTAAACTGCACAGAACATCCCAACTTTGCTCAGCTAGATCTCTACCTCGGAACACATTACGCTCAACCGAAAAAAAAGACTAAAGTCATTTAGATATAATCAGAAAAAAACACAAACACTTAATCAAATGGATTCTTTTAATTATTCAGTTCAATTCTGGTATAACTGCGATGTCTAAAAAGCCAAAAAAGCAAATTTATTACAAAACAGAAACTCTTGGCATTAGTAGAACGAAATAAGTTGCAGAGAAGATCATGAAATGCAAGTTCACAGGTGGGGGTTGCGCAAAAACCTAGTCTGGTTATCAAGAAAATAGAAACCATTAAATTTAATTAGAAAATTTTCGGTATTTTTTTGATATATAATTTAGTGCATAGAAATGTAAGTAAATGCATTCACAAATTCAAAGTAAAAAACGCTGCACTCCTCCAAGTACATTTATCCAAATCACAACTAACTTTACGTACCACTGCGCGGCTTCTAAATGCGACGCGTCGATTCTACCCTTCTAAATCTTTAAACTTCCAGCAGTAATTGATTCTACCTTATCGTATAGAAGCAGAGAGAAACTGAGTTCTGTCGCTCTGCAAGAAAGCTTAGATTCAATTTACTGGCGGGCTGCTGCTAAAATTTAGGTATGGTGCCTTGTCAAGCCTTATGATGGAGTCACGATGGTACTCGTTCAAAACATGATGCCACCTCCACTTTGAGAGCACTAATAGCTGTAAAGAAGAGATTAACTGTTAGTGAGGTGCTTAGTCAACTTACTCGAGCAATTCTTCTCAGGTTGCGTGGCGTGGAAGCAATAGTCAATTGTTTACTGATACTCCATGAGAGCGACGGTTAAGTCGGCTTAACTTTATGGCACAGCAGCTCAGTATTTAAACTAAATGTTCTTAGAAATACAGACATTTATTAGCGAGCAAGAATCAAAGAGTTTTAGTTTATTTCCAAGTAGTTTGTCCATATTTTAGCGAGTATTAAAGAATATACGCTACTTTCTACAGCATCCAAATAAAGCACGATAGAAGTCGATTTGCAGTCGATTTGCAGTTGATTTTGATTTCGGTTTATTTTTACAATGATTAATACCTGCTATCAACAGCTAAGCGTGCATTGTATTTGATCAACTTAAGCAAAACCTGCCCATGGCAACAATGGCTGTTAATAAAAACTAATTTTTTTATTGACGTATGTACCGGTGAAGGTATGACGTTTACATAGCTACTCTGAAACATTCCTTTAAACTGCTCTCTGACATTTATACCCACCAAACATAAAGCAAATGATAAAAAAACACAAAATTAAAGAAAAAACACAATAGAACTATTGATAACAATACCCCCCCCTCATATCTCTATCATTCTCCGGAATATTTGATTTTGTCTATCTAGTAAATTAATAGAATTATAGTGGTCATACTATTATGGTGTGGGTCCTGTTCATGGCCATATTGGTTGGGGGTGGGTTTGAAGAGGGGTTGAGGTGGGATGGCCCTGGTTCTTATACCAGGTTTTAGTGCCAATGCCTATGTTGGTCACTAACTGGCAGAGTACCTGTAGCCCGTCTTTATACCATAGCAATTTCAGTATAGTGCGCTCATTATGTGGTATCATGTGCATGAGTTTGTTCCTCT
>JAJLXV010000255.1:0-17148 GCA_030571435.1 Myxozyma mucilagina | reverse complement strand
CCGTATGAGGGTTCCGCCCCCTCGCGTAGGCGTTAAATAAACTCAACTCAACTCAACTATCCTTCCTGGTTTATTTTCTTTAGAACACTAAAGAAGCAAGACTTCAGACCACAAACATGATTTCAGGGACTTCACATCAGTCATTTTGATTATTTGAGTAGACGCGAGTAAGAGCTCAAACCTTGGATAGCCTCATATGATTCATTTCATTTTGATCTTCAAATTTTTCAACTAGTATTCAAATAATGTCTGGCGTGGAAGAGCCGATTACAAAAAAACAACCACTGCTTGGATTTGTTGTCTGCACCACTGGAATCGAATCTGGAATGCGAGTAGGTCTTCGATTGGAGATGATAATATTACTTCAGAAGCTAAGTTCTTGACAGGATGAACTGAATAGGAAATGTTCTCGCATGGGGGGAAAACCTTGTGACAATCTCATGAACAGTGTCACTCATCTTATAGTCAACCTGCAACCTTTTCGAAAAACATCTCCAAAATATAACTACGCGTTTCGCAAACGATCTGATGTCATGTTTCTCGATATAGATTTTATTCCTAAGCTCTACGAGCGATGGATGAATGGAAATGATATTGATATTACTAACGAATTACGAGAATATGGAAATCGAAAGATGTTCAAACAGTATACCATTTCGCTTAGTGGGTTAATAGAGCCAGAGCGCGGACATGCGATTCAATACATCCAGGAAAATGGGGGTACTTATACATCAAACCTGACTTCGAAAACTAATATTTTGGTGTCGCTTCATGCAAAAGGGCAAAAGTATGAATTTGCTAAACAGCGAAAGATACGCACAGTATCTCCTCTATGGATCGAGGCGAGTAAGAAGAGAGGTGGTTTTGCCCCGGTAGAGTTGTTTTCTTACGATTTGACTGAAGAGCAGTGGGAATCTAATCTTGTGGAGATTGTCACAAAGAGTTATGATGATGTATATGTTCCTCAAACCTCATATGCTCATACAGATTCTCGTGACATACCGAAAAAACTGACTCGAGGTGCGCGAACAAAATCCGATAGTACATGGAATTCAATCATGCTTCAGTCTTCTTCCAGCAGAATAGACGAATCTTTACGTGATAAAAGCAACCTCGATGAACTGAATGGTAACCCTTTTGAAATCATTCCGGCAGACAATGCTATGTTAACATCGGAAGTCAGGGAATCAAGTGATGAGGATTTTGACAGGGAATCTCAGCTTTTAAATGACCATGTATTTTACTTTTATGGATTTAGTGAAGAGAAGGTTGGGAAAATTGAGCCATTTGTCACTTCTCGAGGTGCACAAGTAGTGCACACAATGAACGAAAATCAAGATTCTAAACTACCTACACACATTGTGATAGAGCATCGCATGAATCCGCTGGACTTGCCTAATGATATCCCTTCTTCTGCAACGATTGTGACGGACTGGTATCTTGACCTCTCAATATTCCATAAACGATTGATGCCCCCTTCTGCAAACAAATTCTCGGGCTATCTGGGTAAAGATGTCTACTCTTCCGAAGCGCAAGTATTTAAAGAAAAGTCGGTAGAGTTTTCTTGCTTTGAAGGTATGCATCGGACTCATATAGAACGACTTTTATCCATGTTTGGTGCAAAATCAACGGGTACATTAGATATGAATTGCGACCTTTTGGTTGTTCCTCTTCATGTCTACGACCAGATCAAAAATAGAAATACACTTTCAGTCAGTATTCCCGGAGTACGATCATTTGCGAAAATTTTATATGCTCGGCAGTGGGGAATTCCCATCATACCCGATGAGTGGTTGTTAGACAGACAATATTATAAACAAATTGGCAATGCTATTGAAGGCCGCAAAGAGAAAAGACTTCTTTCAATTGCTCAAACTGATTTGGCTGACAAAAGGAAAAGACCAATAATTTCAGAGGCCAGTGAGGAAGGATTTGCGTCTGCTTACAAAGTTATGGAGGAAGATAGAAAGAAAAAATTGCACATTTAGTTTGGTATATAATTTGTGTACATAGTAATTGCATGATTGGGATTGTATTTATAATGGAGTTTGAGCATATCAATAAATTTAATTTTTCTTAGAGATTACCAACATAAAGCTATTAAGTTATCTTTCACTTGTGCCACAAACTGTATGAAGTGTTTATTGGGTTCCTCATTTGATACTATATTGACAGTGAATTTTTTACATCATCTTTCAAGTTTCCCAAAACCGACTGTATTCTGAATTGACAATTTACACTAATGTAAGGTAAGTATATAGTAAAGGTTATTGAATTAATTCTATTTACAGTTTAAAACCTTCTTCCACAACCCATTTCTGATCTTTAGGGATCTGATTAATAACTTCACAGCTCTTTCCTGTCACTAAAATTCCAGGTGGACGACTACCGAGAGTCTCAAATGCTTCAACAGCATGCTGTAAAGTCGTTCTAATGACTCTTTGGTCAGGACAACTTGCTCGCTCGATTATTGCGCATGGCAAAGTAAGGATCCAGCCTTTTTCTTCAAGCCAGGATATAACGTCTTTGAGTCGGTGTAAAGCCATGAGGAATACAGTTGTGCGTGACTCAACATACTCTGGAATAGCGGGAGCAGCACCTTTACGGCCTGTACCAGTGCAAATGAGAACTTGATCTGCAACTTCACGGTGAGTTGGCGTGATAGCGGCAAAAAGAGGACCGGAAAGAGCGCTAGTGATTCCTGGAATAACAGATGGCGTATATCCATGCTCTCTGAAATATATAAACTCTTCAGCGCCGCGTCCAAAAATGTATGGGTCGCCTTGCTTCAATCTAACAACTGACTTGCCTTGCTGGAGTGCTGATAATCCCATTGTTAGTAACTCTTGCTGGGCGGCCTCGGCATTTCCTGGGAATTTCTTTGCAATGAAAGTCTCAACATGGCGAGGGATTAGGTCTAAGACATCCGCTGGAACAAGCTTATCAGCTAGAACAAGGTCTGCTGTAGTAATCGAAGTCAGTGCTGCCGTAGTTAACAGACCAGCGGAGCCGGGCCCGGAACCAACAAGTGAGATTTTACCGGTCTTTGTCACATTTGTTGATAGTTGAAGTTTGTTGTCAGATTCGAGCTTTGATGAACTAGATCGATACTGCGACGAAAGGTTTTCTATTGATAAAGTGGCAAGTTCAGAGAATGGGTAATATTCGACAACTTGAGACAGCCAGCGCATTCGTTGTTTTTTGAGAGCACCTCGGCTTTTTGCGAGTTCAGTACTGACTTCATCTTCCAACACTAATTCGTTGAATTTATGAGATTGAATAGCATCGTCATCATGTTGACCAACTTCATGAAATCTTGATTTCAAACTTTGCTGAATTTGCAGTTCGTCTCCATCTTGTATGGTCTGTTTTAAATCGCCAATTTTTTCGCAAGCTTTTGAAATATCAGAGGGAAGTGAACTGATAATTTCACGCCGTATCCGACTTGCAAGACGACAACCTTTTCCGGAAGTTGTGACTCCAATTTGTAAAGGTCCGTCGGTGTATGTAGACAAAAGTGTAAATGTCGAGAGAGACGGGGAGTCAGCCACGTTTATAGGTATGCGCAACTTCTTGCATAATTCTGATATTCGCGAGCCTGAGATACAGATTAGCGTTTGCAAAAACAATCTAGGCGGAAGTAGAAAGCCAACATACCGATGTCTCCATTGTCGGCGGCTGCAACAAAAACCATATCAACAACGCCCTGCACCTCTTTTCGCCCTAGCTCTGTCAAATCTTTGTCCTCAAACTCTCTTTGTAACCAAACTAATCGACCGTCATTCTCAGAAACTTTTCTTTGCACCTCAGAATCCCAAGTCTCTACTTTTTCACCGGCAGGTGCGATTAGAAATACTTTGCCCGCACCGCATTCCAGAGATTTGGTGACTCGCGATAACGAGAGTGCAGAAGTTCCGACAATCAAATGTGTTTCTTCTTGACTACTATGAGAAATTAGTAGGCCAGGCATTGTTTATGCCAGTCTTGTAGTAACTTCTAAAACTGCGGCCGTGAAACCAATATCGAAAAATATTTTGCGCCACAGGACCAAGGTGAAAAACTTGTGATTAGAGTTTATATAGAGATGACGCGAGCGTGTAGAAATCGTGGCAATACCCCCTGAACTTTGTCAAGCCACTCTCTTTTGGGTGATTGGGAGTTTAGGCGAAGTGTGGAGAAATGAATATACTAACCTACAAACCAGCGATATTAGAAGAAGGCATTTAATCGCATTTAATAAGATACGGAAGAATTACTAAGAAGAACGTGTCAAGCAAAGTGGAAACAAATTTATTTACAAAATGTCACATCGATGTTACATTTGCATATGTTAATAAGTTACTTGTCACTTCGTTATGTGAAGATAGCGCGACAGTAAATGATTCATATGAACTGTGCGAGAGTTGTACTATTTAGTAGAAATATTATAGTACCTTTGATGTAATATTCCAAAACTGTGACAAGACGTTGAGTTGTTCTATTAAATGAGCCTCAGGTGCCGACGATCAGTCCCGCTTGGTTATCACTGCCAATTTCTTATCGCATAAAAGCAAAAACACTTGAAAAGATCCAAAACTTGATTGCTGTACTCTTTTTGCATCAAGATCAAACCACGCACAAAAATGCACCTACGCATTAACTGGGATGATTCGGACGATGAGTTCACTGTCAGGGTTTACACGCACAATATTAGGTATGACGCAATTTCCCCTTCATGACCGTGATTGCTCACGCTTGAACTCCTCACTAACTAACGATTGTAATCATATCAGATACGCAGCTAATCCGCCGTCAGAAGGTGAAGAACCATGGTCTGTTCGCAAAGCTCATGTTGTAGCATCAATACTGTTCAATACCTTCAATACGCCGTGCGTCGTTTTATTACAGGAAGTTCTGCATGATCAACTACAGGACATACTCCAGCTGTTGAACAATAACTCGTCCAGTAATGATTGGAGTTATTACGGAGTAGGACGTGATGATGGAGGCAAAAAGGGAGAATATGCGCCCATACTTTACCGCAAATCACAATTTGAAGTCGAATTGAACCGTACATTTTGGTTAAGCGAGACACCGGATATTCCGAGCAAAGGATGGGATGCTGCATCCGTCCGTATTTTAAGCGTTTCTCTATTGCGCCATACGCAAAGTGGACGTTTGGCCTACGTATTGAATACTCATTTAGACGACCAGGGTACTGTTGCTCGAAAAGAAGGCGCGAAGCTTATAAATGCTATAATTGACCTTTTGGAGGGCCATGACATTCTAATTTTGGGCGGGGATTTGAACTCTGAGCCCACCGAAGAAGCTTATTCTATTTTGACAAGAAAGCTTAAAGATACAAGCACGGTTGTCAAGTCTGATGGACCTGCCAAATATGGCAACACAAAAACGTTTACAGGGTTTAGCGCTCAAACGAAAAAGAAGCTTATTGATTACATCTTCGTCTACACTGACACAACCGTGGTTAGCTATGGCGTCTTACCAAACCTTTTTGACGATGGAGTTTATTTAAGCGACCATCGCCCAGTTGTTGCTAATATTGTCATTGAACGGCGATCAAAGAAGTGAGATGTAGTAGAAATATACATATTGCAGGCACCTTAAAGAGTGAGCAAATAAAGATATAATTAAACACCTATATATCAAAGTATACATCTTAAAAAATATTGAAATTCAAAATGGCTCTTTAGTTGCTGCAATGCTCTGACCAGGTAACGCTTCTGTACGACCGATGAGGTTGACAGCGACGCAGAAATTATAAAAAAGCCAGACTGAAAGTTCTTTCTTTCCCTCGCACACCACAGTTTCCAGTAATTTCAATCAACACCATTACATATAACGACTGCTTAACTCCGTCCCAAAAAGTAAAAAAACTCAAAATTATCTTAATATGCTGCAAAAGTAGCGTTTTTCACAGTATTCGTAGACAAATAAACGAAAATAGAAATTCTAGACTGAAATCCATTCCAGTGCACTATCCCCAAAATGTAATCTGTTATGAGATACTTACAACAGGCTGTTTATATCTGACACAATTAAATTTTCGCCATCTAGATCGACTTTGCTATGTGAAAACACAAAGGTAACAAGCCAGCTACAAGCAGCTATAGCCCTTACGCTATTGTGCACTTTCCATTTGGCTCACCACTTGAGTTATTGTACTTTTCAATTTCTGCAATCAGAAGTTCAAATACTTTGGAAACATTAGCGTTGTGTCTAGCGCTAGTCTCGATAAACGGACAGCTGAACTCTTCAGCCAGAGCCTTGGCTTCAGCAGTCGTAACTTTTCTGTGTGACATGTATTAGTCTGAGGTTCAGATCTAAGAATGTAATGTTACCTTTGAGCACCAAGATCACTCTTATTTCCCACGATTATCATTGGTATTGACTCTGTGCCCTACATATAAATCGTAAACATATAAACCACACAACATATAAAACGATGAAGACGTACCGTGTTATTTAAAATTTTGTCTCTTATAACGCGCACCATCTCAAATGAAGCACGAGAGGTAATAGAGTAGACAATTACGTATCCATGGACACCAATTGAGTGCTTCTGGTTCATAATACTAAACTCATCCTATAAACAGACGTTTAGTAATTTTGCACAATCTCTGATCTCAGAACAAGGCATACTTGTCCAGCGGTATCCAAGATTTCGGTAAGGTACTCTTGACCCTTGTAAGTTATGACTTTGGAGAATTGGTTTTCTATCGTAGGATAGTAGCTTTCCACAAAATGTTCTTCGACGAACTGCACAGTCATAGACGATTTTCCTACCCAACAGTTTGTTAAACTCCTTCACCACATAATCTAGACAAAATGCAAAAAAACATACCAACGGCTCGTGAGCCAACCACGGCTACTTTACGTACTCTTTGAGGCATCTTCGGATAATAGTAAAAGCGAACCTCGGAGAAACAGTAATCACGGGCTCTCTAAGAGTGGCTGAACGATGCGGAGATGCTGTTCAAAAGGCAGTAGCTACCTACACAAACAGCTACAGGCTAAAGACGCGATCGACAAGAGCTAAAGACAGACAGAAGCAGAAGATCGGATCCCGGGCTGGGAAACTAGTGTCGAGCGAAGGCGAGGCGCCGCGCAGAAGCAAGCGCGACCTAACCCAGCTAGCTCAAAGCCACCGCACCCAAGCGCCTCGCACTTCGCCGCCCGCCAGCGCGAAAAGTCCCGTGCGCGGTTGCATGGTCCGGCGGTCTTTCTTCTGTTTGGTTGGTCTCTTTATATTTGCTCGGGCGAGCGGTTGTAGAACAGTTTCCGTTTCGGGAGACTTTATCGAAACGCAAAGGAGCCCGTAGTACAGCCCTGTGCCGGGCGGACCACCGCCATTCTGTCAGTCCCAACTTTATGTTTACACAATGTAAACCCTGTTCTGGACAGGAGATTCTCCACGTCCAAGCCACTTTTTCAATTTGCGAACGCTACTATTCTATGTGCAAAAAGATAGACCGTAGTCTTCTCCCCTGAGAGGATATAGAGCACGAAGCCTATTTTCAGCATATAAGACTAAATGGCCAATATCGGTAAAATTAGGGTTTTGAACAACAGACGTAGACCAACTCGTTGCATGTACCCACTAAAGGTCAAGGAAACACTCATCGTTTTTTTTGCAATTTACGAACTTCCTATCACTTACGCAGAAACACGAATAACTGACAGCTCACTTAAAAGAACATTTGGTGTTCCAGCGACCAGGGTCACCCATGCAGGGTCATCGTGGCTTGCATTGGCTCAGTCTTCATTATTCAGTTTTCGTTCTTATTAGTACTCGGTTCGTGGTTATAACTGGCCCCTGGTCAATCATCTCTCCAAGCTAGATAGACCTCGTCCGTGCTATATAAGTTGAGTCAATACCACATCCGGAAATGAAACAAAATCAATTATCCTGTTGTACTTACCGAAACCGTTGCGTGCATACAGAGTCTTCAATTTTCGTACGATAGCCTGTTTCGTACGCCAGTAGTCCAGCATGCGCAATCATGATTCCGTTATCAATGCAAAACCTGAAAAAAAAACCGAATGCCTATTAGCTACCTCCGACAATCTGACCAAAAAGTTCTATCCTACCTTTCATCTGTCGCGTACACCTCGCCGCCTCTCTCTCTTGCCATTATGCCCATCATCTGTTGTAGTCGTTCATTGCATCCGACACCACCAACAATCAAGACTTGCTGAGAACCTACGTGCGCCATGGCTCTCTCTGTGATCTCTACAAGCATCGCAAATATCGTCTCTTGTAGTGAAAAACACAAGTCTTCTCGTGTTATCTCAGATCCATCTTCAGCATATTTTGGCTTACCGCCAAAAATCTCATTGGCGACTCCATCAATATATGCTAATATTCCAGACATGGACAGATCCATTCCTTTAACGGTGTATGGAAGCTCAACATAGTGTTTACCCCTATTTAACGTCAGAATCATCCTTAAACATTTATATAGGTTCTTACTTTCTTGCTAAAAGCTCAATATTGTACCCGGGACTCGGATCATTAGGTATACGTAATGTACGTGCAAATCTGTCCAAGCAGTTTCCGACTGCAATATCGAGTGTTTCACCGAAAATTCGATATCTGAAGCCGAGTGATCAGTTTTGATAGCAACACTAAAAAACAAAAGCATCTAACCTTTGGTGTGAGTAGGCAATGACTTGAGTGTTTCCACCTGAAACATAGAGTACAACAGGATTAGTAGCACCTGTTATTTCTCTGCCCATTTCAATATCTATAGACCAGTCAGTCGTGTTAAGTTTGAGCAGATCACTACTTGGGTATCATACGACCGACACAATGATTCACGCCCACTAGTGGCTTGTTCCACATCAAACTAATAGTCCGAGCAGCAATAGCAACACTCTGTAGGGGTGCACCCATGCCAGGGCCCTGTGTGAAGCAAACGCAATCGATATCATCTACAGATATTCCGCTTTGTTTTAACGCCTGTTGTACCAACTTCACCACAAATGAACGATGATGCTTCGCTGTGTCTCTAGGTAAGAATCCTTCGCCTGGTGGTGTAATATAAGTATGTCGTATATTTGACAGAATCTGTGCTGGCGGTCTGGGTGCATTCTTATGAGGTCGAGGAAAATGGCGTATAATTCCCACACCCAATTTGTTGGCTGAGCCTTCTAAACCGATGGCAATTGTTTCACGCTCTGGTTCTTGTACAACAATTTTTGATGGCATGTTGAAATAATGTTCCAAGAGATTTTTGAGCTTTTGTGAACTTTAAATCAAATAAGATACATAAGCAACACAATATGTGTGTGCACTAAAATATTGATTTCAAGAAGCTATGTGCGGCTCATCTACAGTAATTCATCTCATAACTTAACTCAACAAGATTAGAACATTTATTTATTTCTCTTTTTTTATGTTGTGTATATCGCCATCATTTTGATTAAGGCACTGAAACGGCTTCAAAGTAAGGTTTGACTGAATTGGTTTTATTTTTAGTGAATTTGACTAAACAAAAAACAAGTTTTACGAGGAATTTCTCTAAAGTCCGAAATCTTCCTCTTTAGTTCAACTCCTGCCTTCACTCACCATTCACTCCGATTAATGTCAGAAGCCACGAATTCCACAATGAAGAAAGAATCAGCTAAGAAGAAGGCAAGTGGCAAGCCAGATTTTGTGACGCCAGAGTACATTGCTGCACAAAGAGCAAAACGTGAGCAAGTAAAACTAGAGAAAGCACGTAAAAATTCAGAGCTCGGGATTGTGGTGCCTAATGAGCAATTGAATACAAGCTTTATAAAGAGAAAGATGCTGCCTGTTTGTGCTAGCTCTGAAGGTTCTCAGGGAATAGATGTCAAGATTATGACCTATAATGTACGACTACACAACTTTTGGTTATATTGATCCAAACAGATTTAACATCAATTATAGGTTCTGGGTCAAGCATTGATTAGAAGAAAACTTTTTCCCACTAATGGTGAGTGGTTTTAAATTGTACTATATGATGTCGTTACTGAATTATGGCAGGCGAAATACTGAAATGGAAATTGCGGTCAAAAGTGTTATTATCCGAACTTAGCTATTATGATGCGGACGTTATGTGCCTGCAAGTAAGTATTTTTGGTGTTGTTACACGACAGGTTTAATATTTATGTGCTAGGAAGTTGATTTGGCTCATCTTGAAACATTCTATTATCCTGAACTCAAAAAGCTCGGCTACGATACTATATTTCACCGAGGTGACCGTAAAAATCATGGTCTCTTAATATGTTGGAAAAGTGCTCTGTTCCGATTGATTGATTCAGAAGTTGTTGACTATGATAATGATACTGGGTATGACAATCCCGGTGAAAACGACAAAGTAACCACGCCACAAATGGCGACTCGAAATATTGCATTGCTTACTGCACTGAAATTTGTCAATAGCGAGAAGGGTATCATAATTGGTACTACTCATTTGTTCTGGCATCCTCATGTAAGATTCTTTTGTGGTTATTACTTATTGATTTTACTAAGACGAACTTAGGGAACTCTGGAAAGAACACGGCAGTCTGCTATATTTGTCAGAAATGCAAAGAAGTTTGCCAACAAGCTAAAGGACACATGTAGTACATGGCCTGTTTTCATAGCAGGAGACTTCAATAGTTTACCATTTGATGCGCCATATCTTTCTCTCATCAAACCAGCAGAAGAAAGAGTAACTGAGCGCTCGAGTGCTGTGCTGATCAATAGTGCTATACATGAATACAAGAAAAAAGCCAGTACGGAAGCGGAAGCTGAAATTGACGAAGACGATGAACAAGAAGAAGTTGCGGATGTACCGAATGAAGAACTAGAAACAGATCCTGTTCCGAATTCCACGATCTCAGAACCGGTCCAGCAGCCGACTGCTCCAATAATGATGGAAGAGTTTTTACCGGAGACGTCACATCCTCCCACTCCAGTGCCTTCTGAAGACTCAGCGGCTCGAGTTGCAGCTATTGATGATGTTTATAGACTTCATGACAACAACCAGGTTATACTGCGCAGTTTATATGGACAATGTTACAGATACGTGCACCCAGAAAATGCTAATGTTGAGTCTCGAAATGGCGAAGCTACGTTCTCCAATTGGGCACACACATGGCGAGGATTATTGGACTACATTTTTGTTTTTGATTTTCCAGATAGACGCAAAAGTGGCGCGGTAGTAGATGCTAAAGAGGGTGATGTGGTCTCAGGGGTAAAGGTGTTGGAGTTGTTGCGGTTGCCGTTACCGGAAGAAATGGGAAAAGAGCCGAGCGGCCAACCACGAATAGCACAGTATCCAAGTGATCACTTATGCTTGATGGCAAAAGTTAGATTATCATAGATATATGTATGACTGTTTAATAAGGTTAATCTATATTGTAATATGATCTGTACAGTGGTGAGAAGTTTAGTGAATGGAAAATATGACTCTCTTCGAATGTAAACTACAACGCTTTAATGGTTTCCAGTACGAGTGAGCTCATATCATGTGCAGCGAGTCTTGCAGACTCGATGACCTCTTCATGGCTCGCTGCTCCCTTTGATATGTCAGCAGCACCATCGCTTGCCTTGGGAGTAGGATCCATAACAACCGCATTAGTGACCAAGCTGATTGCTAATACTTTTAAGCCCGAGTGTCTAGCAACAATGATCTCTGGCACAGTACTCATTCCAACACAATCAGCTCCAATCATTCTTAACATTCGAGATTCAGCTCGAGTCTCGTAAGTAGGCCCACTAACAAAAACGTATACACCTTCATGTACGGCGCGCTTGAGTTCAAGCTTCTTTGATGTTTCGAATAGCTTAATACGAAGATCAAGGTCATATGCGTCACTAAGCGGTTGAAAACGGGGCCCAAATGTACTATCATTAGGACCTTTCAAGGGATGCCATCCAGCCAAACCAGGGAAGTTGATATGCTAGTACTGATTAGTCTATATGCATTCATAGAATTTACTGAGTGAACTCACATCATTGATGACCATCAAGTCACCAACTTTATATTCTGGATTCAAGCCGCCAGCAGCATTTGTAACTTGTAGATTATTAGCTGAAATGTCCTAACCAAATCCGGCAAATCTAAGCAATACCAATTAATGTTTCGATTCCAATAAGGCTGAAGACTCTAATGGGAAAGGTTGAAAGATCGAACGGGACGCCTTCGTAGAAACTTTTGCCAGATTAGTTAAATCAGCTCAGATAAGTTTCGTCTCCAAAGTTCAATTGACTTACTGGACTCGCCCGACCATACACACTGAGGGAACGTGCCCAAAGTAACCGAAGACAAGTGTGCCGGTATGTCCCTCAACTGAGCAATTAGTCGCAACGTCCAATGCAATTGTCGTAGAATTATCATACCAGTTGTCACAGGAAAATG
Organism: Myxozyma mucilagina; assembly: GCA_030571435.1. NCBI lineage: Eukaryota > Fungi > Ascomycota > Lipomycetes > Lipomycetales > Lipomycetaceae > Myxozyma > Myxozyma mucilagina. The sequence continues at coordinate 4,777 of JAJLXV010000255.1, read as the reverse complement.
AGGAATGTCTGCAAAGTTGATTTCAATTCGAGGAGACTCCGATAAAGCGTCTGCCAGATGATGAAGGCCTGAACCGCAGATAACGGCTACTTTAGGCTTTTGTAAAGCTTCTGGAATTATAGATTTTATAGCCGCAATTACCGCAGAAGCACGTTCTGAGATCGACAATCCTGAATCCGATGACATATTGAAAGATCTAACCCGGGTCGATGAATTGTCCGTACAAGAGTAGAAAACTGATAACTAGGCAACCTGTTCATTTTAGGTTTTTGCGCACGAGATAGGGGTCAGAATTTAGACCGATGAGCTTGTACTTCACGCGTGCGGCGTGAATTTCAATCCTTTTCTAGATAAGTGAAAGAATAGTGTCTGGTTTTTGATGCAATTTTACAATCTCAAAACCAGGGAGTAAAATATAATGTAAAACATAGAAACACCTGAAAAGAAGTATCATTAACTTTCAGTACATCACTATCAAACATAGCATCATATTTGCTTTCCATCATACGAAATATCTGCCCGCCGCATGGCAATCTCAAGCGAGTCAGACCTCATATATGGATTAGACTCCTTTAGACTACCACACGCGACAGTCAGCTACCATTGTCAGAACATCGATAAATATATTTCGACTCTCTTCTGACACCTCGTTTGTGTTCATACGTTTAGTTGCAGCCAATCCAATTACAACAGTTCGCCGTTCCTCAGGGCTCTGTTTACTTATCAGAGAAGCAATCTGTACAGCGTAAATGCGTCCTTCAATATCGTCGTTAGAACTGCCAAGAAGTGGCATGGGTGTCAAATGCGTTAGGGGAAGCATAGATAGATCATCTTCGCCCATTGGATCGTACTCTGAGTCAAAATCAAATGCATTTAGTGACGGAGAGGAAGTCAAAGGAACGGTATACTGATTTAAAAGTCTTATTAGCCATTAAAGCACAAACAGATTTGCTCAGCTGGAATGTAAATAGTCGAATACGTACCATTTTACCGAGTCGACCATCCTCTGACACCATAACCATGATCTTGTCCGAGTAACTGTAAACTATGACATCCACTCGTATTCCACTTATAATGCGTACAATCTGCTTTGATTTTAGTGGTACAAAATTCTGTATAGCTGGTGCTGGAACTGACGGAGGACCGTCAGCTAACGAACTCGACATTGCTCAGTGATTCTTCGAGGAAAGCAGGATCGTTAAGCTATCAGATTGTGGTCTAAGTTTACAATGATAATCAAGACACCGGAACAGTATTAGTGCGGTGTGTGCTTCCCTTTTCGGATCAACTTCAGTTAATGCTTTCAGAGTAACAAGTTAAATTTGGTAATATATTTTCTTGTTAGCGTAACTACTGTTTCGACTCTGTTAATTACTCCTCAGCCACAGATTTACTCGGCACCGCCGCAGCAGAGACGCGTATTGTTTGTGGCGCAGCGCACTTTGAGCCTCGCGCGGTTTTGTCAACAAACAAATATGATTTAAGCAACGCTTCTCACCTCGCACCCACGAAACGTTCACAGCCACTTTTTGTTATTATTTTGTACTGGGGCCGGCTGATTTTGTGGTCACACGAGGGCACAGGTATTATATATGATTAATCGATTAAAAGTATGGCCCGCTAACAATGTTGAAGAATGAGCCGCCAAAAGCCAGGACAGTTCTTGCCTGCTAGACACCCCTTGAACTCCCTTGACAAGGAAGTTGAATCATGGGATGACGATCCAGAGTTAGATCTCCAAGGCGACGAGGACTTGTTTGGGAAGCTGTCGACACTCGAGAATGTCTCTGCTAGCTTTAGATCGACTGCTTTATCATCTCAGTCTTCATCTTCTACAAAGTCGGATAAGATTTCGTTGTTTGAGAATAGATTAGCAAGTTTGAGCCTGGACGATGACGAGGAAGGCAATGGAATGGATGATGAGCTTGACAATATAAGTGATTTTGGCGATGAAGAGAAAAGTACAGTCAAACTATCAGCCGCCACCGCCATTGAACTGTTAAATTCTTCAAAATCTGATGCCACCAACCTCATTAATGATACCGTTGATAACAGAAATTTGGCAAACTGGGCAGAGGAATTCGAGCAATCAGGTATTGAGGACGATGTTTTCGCCACATTAAAAGCCCGCCCTGTTACTAGTAAAGGTCAAGCTGGAAATGCAGATATAATCAGCGGCAAGTTTTTCACTATGCCAGACTCGGAACTTTCACAACGACGTACGCCACCAACCAAGAAAGATTTTTCTCGTCAAGAATCAATCAGAGGGGTAAAAACTAATTCGAAAAAGATTGAAGTTGAGGATTTTGCAGACGATTTTGAAATTCCTGAGAACAGCACATTGTCACTCAAGCTTTCTCGTCCTCGAACACCTGCTCATTTGAGTGAGAGTGACACAGACGGCGGATGGGGAGAAGATAGTACTAGCACACGATATACGAGCTCAAAATTTACAGACTCCTCAAACAGATCTTCGATGATATCGTCATTTTCATCCTCTTCTAGCGTAACATATGAGAGTGAAGATGAAGGTTTGTTGGGCTTGCAAATCCCTTCTGGCCCTTTGAACTTTCAGCAACTATTAGATTGCAAAATGCGTGATGTGGAAAGCGAAATTGCAAAGACAGAGACAGAGACTTTAAATATTGAGCGTGACGATTTTCTTGAGGGCCTCGAAATTGGAGATGACGACAATATATTTGAACCAGGGAAATGGACGGTAAACAAAAATATACGACAGAAGAGTTTGGGAAAGATGCCTTCACCTCCTCGAAAGGTATCTAGTACGCAATTATCTGCACCAAAACCTACTCGAATACCTCGACCTGTCAGTCAAACTTCGAATTCATCACCCTTACTGCAAACTCAACAGTCTATTTCAAATCTCAAACAAGAACTGCCAATACAGAACAATAGCCTTGGAACTAATCAGTCTCGAAGACTTGGGCATAAATCGTCCATGGCCTCTATAAAGCCAGTAGCCCAAGGTCAAAACCAACGCTACGGCTCACTTCTGTCGAAGAAATCAATGCCATCTTTGCGCAGCTCTGCAGCTGATTCTTTTAATAACGAGAAATCTTTCAATGCTGCAAATGCTCCGCCTCTACCATCTTTACCGTCAATACCCTCAAGGCTTTCCACTGGTGGGCCTAATTCTATTGCTGCATCACCAGGCCTTCGGTCTGCTGCGAGTTCTTCTAATCTCCGACGCATGAGTTCTAGAAGTAGTCTTGTCCCTTCCAGTCCTGCAGTTGCCAATCAGAATGTGAATCCCTCGGGATCAGCGCTGAACCGGTTTTCACGAAAAACATCTATTAGCGGGCTATATGCTCACGCTGCGTCTAAAGACAATACTACTCGAACAACTTTAGTGCACTCATCCGCTACAAATACTACTATGAAAACTACACCATCTCCTAAGAAACATTATTTTGACCCCGAGGAGCCAGATTCAGTGAGACGAGAGGCGCCTCATACGAAGACATTGTTAAAACCAGTTGGTAGACGTTTATTTGGAAATGGAACTGAACTTGATGATTTTGAAGATTTACCAATTACAACGATCAGAGAAAAGTTTTTGTCTAAACGCTTATCAAGTAACGCACAAACCTTGAAAAACATCAAAGGTATGATAGCACAGTGTGAAATATTTTATGGGAAACGTGTTACTAATTAGGTGTAGATCGTCAAACTACTTCGCACACAAAGGAAGTGCATCGCAGTGGAACCACAAGACAGTCTTCGATGCAGAATGTACGAAATTCAGTAGCTTCGCCGCAAACAAGTTTTACTCCTACAATGAAACGAGAGTTAGCAACTCAACCAAAAAGTTCTCGTCAACTGTCTAGCAAGCCACGAAAGAAGCAGCAGAGACCATATCTGATAAGACCTATGGGCGATTTTGCTAGTGCTCCCAGACAAGAGAAGGGAATGAGATACAATCCAAATACATTCAAATGGGAAGGTAATGACTCTATAACAGTTGATTTTGATTCCGTTGTTCTTACTCCGCCTCGACCGGCTTTAATTTCAAACATATCGGCAAGGAAAGGAATACAAATTGTCGGAGGAATGGTATTTGATCCGGTTCGCATGTGTTGGTTCAAAGCTAGTGATGTAATGCGACCTAGTGATGGTATAGGTTCTCCAGACGGCGCAGGCAATTTTGAGTTTGATTTTGATGCAGCTGCAGCAAACACAGAAGATGATCCGTTTGCTGGGTTTGATGACCCGGAAGATGATGATGATAACGCTTTGCCATCACACCAGCGACAGGGTCATCAGTTTTCAGCGTCCGAAGGCGCGTCTAAACTACGATCGGGTGCTGGTAAAAGCAATGTAGTTAACCGGGCAAGTAGTATGCAGATACCCTCAGACTCTAATATGGGGCGCCGGAAAGCCGAAACTAGTGATATGTATGGCGAGTTCGTTGTTGGAGAGGAGTTTGACGTTGGACCTGCATTTGTTAGAAAACAAACTGACGAAGAAGATCGCTGGCGACGAAAGGTGCATGGATGGATTGGCAGAGATACCAGAGAGGGCTCGTATAATCGAGAATATTTGTATGAGATACGGACGCTTATTATGGGTCGGAAATGAAATTGTAAATAATTTATGATGCTGCTAAAAATGAGATAGAAAGTGGAAATGTTTGAGTTAATTGGGAAGCTGGGTTGGAGATTTATTAGATTGCTTTTTGCTTTAGTTGAATAATTGTAATAAATATTATGTACATTTATGAAGAATATTTACATATACAATTTATGTGTAGAAGAGG
>JAJLXV010000254.1:0-17341 GCA_030571435.1 Myxozyma mucilagina | reverse complement strand
AACAACAACAACAACAACAACAACAACAACAACAACAACAACAACAACAACAACAGTCTGCCTACTCTTCGCCATACGTTCAAGGACCTCTTTTAACCTATCATTCACAATCACAGCCCCCCTCCTTTACGTCTGCTATTTCTGCTACTCCTGCCTCTGTTCATCATAATCAGTACAATTCCGCTTACTTTTATTCGCAATCACAACCAACAGCTATACAACAAAATACTCCTCTATACCTCGGTTATCCGTCCAGCAACCCTCAAATGCTCCAGACACCTCAACAAATGCACACGGGAAGCAGGCAGGCATTGGTATTTCAACATACCCATCATGTCAAACCAAAACGAAAGCGAGCAACTCCCTTCCAATCTACTAGACTCGAAGAAGTTTTACAGCAAACTCATTTCCCGACTACTGAACAGCGCTTAGAATTGGCACGAGAACTGGGAATGACTCCTCGCACAGTGCAGATATGGTTTCAAAATCGACGACAAGCTCATCGCGCCGAGCGGAAACGAAGATCTTCGGTTGAGATTACTTCTGGCTCTACGGGTGTCCATTCGGGCGAAGACGATGATTATCTTCTCAGCAGTTGATACACATCTGTTAAAACTATGGGTATTCAAAATTATTCTAGACAATGACAAATTTGTATATTTTATCTAATGATGGTACGAGGTGTTATGCAGTACCTACGCATCTACGGCAGTTTGCGATCGTTCTTAATTCTGTTCTTTATAAATTTCTTTTGGCCATGAAGTTCAATGTTTGGATGTAAAGGAGTTTCTGTATTATAGCGGAGCAATGTTAAATTTTGGGTTCACTCTGATTGTTATATAATTTGTTTTTTAGATTTTGTTTGAATTTCTCAACAATTACGGAAAGCACTAAGTTTTAGACCTAATAAATATACTTACAATTTCGTTTGGGGGTCAGTGCAAAAACACTATTTAACTATTACTATCTGTCTCAACAAAAATTTTAGTTCAATAAAGGGATTACATACTGAGTCTTTTATCACAACCTAGCGTCAAGGCCGTTAACATATGAAAATTACTCTAGGGCACCGAAACAATATAAAGCGGATATTAAAAATAAGCATAAGACGGTCTGGATTGCCCTTTGCGTTTGCTCTCCGATCATCCGAGTAACTTGTGACTTGACACAAATCACATTTTTAGTTTACGAACAAACTAAAAACCCAAAATCGGCAAAAACCCAAAGCAGAATTAGCTATTGTATAGTTTCGCGTTTTCGGAGTTGTACGAACCGGAAGCGAAGCTCGGCGAACAAGATTAATGACCCAATTTACGCTTTCATTAGCTTTTTTTACGCCACAAACTAAGTCGACTGTGGCACAGTGCGGCCAAAATATGAAGATTACCAGTGATACTGGTGCACAATTGAATCGTATGGACCAGAGCTTTTAAAATACACATTATTTTTTCAGCTTTTGGAACAACTTCGACCAGCTTTTTGTGGTTTTTTTGCTACTCTCACTTTGGTGATATTAGTCCGAGACAACGCAAAGCTGAGTTGTGAAAACATCATTAAAGTTCAGTATCAATCCACGATTTGATCTCAAATATGATCAATCGATGCCAAGTTCTTTGAGTTTTGCAGCGTTTCACGTTATTAACGCAAGTTCTCAGGGAAATTCAATCGAAATATGAATCTCGGTGCACGGGCATTTTCAATCTTCAACACAAATAAACTTTTAGACCACATAGTTCACAACTTTAATCCAGAAAATGTAAGCAGATGTCAGCGCACGTACGTCTTAATTTGTGCTAAATTACATAAAAGTCGATAACAGAAGCCATCGGCTATAGCCGGTAATAAAAGCTGCGATTTTTTTTCGTCGCAATTGAACGGTGACCACATGTTTGCCACACAAAATTCATTTGAATCTGCAGTCAAAGATAAATATGGTGATCATAGAGTTCAAAATTTGGAGCAAGGTATAGAGTTGTTCTAAGTGCAGATTTTCGTGTTTGGCAAGTTCAGCTAAGCCGCATTTCTTGAGGCTCGTTATGGATTACAATCTTGGATGAATGTTGACTCACCTCCTCGTCAACAACGAGTAGTTCTCCGATTAAATGAAAGACTAATCAAAAGCATCGAATCGGGCTTTCATATTGCAAGAAAGTGAAGTATGAAATTAAAAAAAATCATACGAGAAGTCGAAACAGCCCAGCAACAATCGAGAGACGATATTAGAGTTGCGACTCTATGGCGTTGTGCTTTTAATCACTACTATTGTTTAAACAGCTTCTGGTCGACATAACCTAATCCAGCTTAGCGTCTTCAGTTTGGCGGCTTATTGTTAGTCTCGTTTAACAATAATGAGACGCAACGATCATTCGAAATTTGAAATACACAGTTATCATTTCGAGCTTGCTCATGATTGCACATGAAAATGAAATATACAGTTCATTTGTTGTAGTTACACCACAGAATTTTTATTACGGCAACAACTCTCCCATGCAGAACACTGGCACGCTTAACGGTTCTTTTATACTGGCAAGCTCTCGTTCAAAATCATCGTTTTCAAGAGAAAAGCCAAAGCCGAAGAGGGAAGGGACAAGACGACAAAGAGCTGTATCAGACTTTTCCGTGGCGCACCATGATTCATCTAAAACCCAATAGAAACTATATTTTTAGCTAAAAGCTTCCTATATAAGTACGTGACATCAGAACTCATTATTCAATGTGTAAGCTAAACTGTAATTAGTTAGATGCACCGTTGAAATTATGTAGAGGTCCTTTCGAATCAAAATGATTTCTACGGTCATAAATCTCTTCGTTCAGTCGTTCCACTTACCGGAAATCACCTGAAAATATTCAATAGCAGGAATTTGAAGCAAAGATAAATGTTTAAGCCTTTTCATCTACACATTACAGTTTTCACACTCTAAGACAGGATATTAATACAACCAACTCCACGTTTCAACTTGCGTTTGTGCGTCCGGTTGGCAGATTCTTTAAGACGTTAGGACTCTAACGCTCGTTTCACGTGAAAGGCAAATTAGAAGTTGTTCTTGCTCGCTCACGCAGGTGATAGTGCCAATATATCTTCGTTTGTTATTGTTAAGTCCTTAGAACTCGAAATTTCAAAACATGATGAGAAGAAACACCCAATTGCATCCATCTTAGAATTTGTGCAAAAGGATATTTTTTTTTTGGACTGAAAGCAAAAAGTCTGAACAATTAAAATTGATGATGAAATATAGACTTATCTATAGCTTGAGTACAGTATACGTAAGTAAAGATATAATGAGTCTCAGATTACATCCAAGAAATGACACGAAATCAAAAGACATTTTACCATATTAATGTACTTGTTTAATTTGATATTCGCAACGTAAACTACGCAATAGACTTACAATTAAGAAACACAACACAACACCTCTCATGATCAATCCGATTTTGCAAACTTCAAGCATACAGAAATCATGCAAATACCAAGTAGATAGTAGAAACACAAGAATCGAATCTAATCATATAGGCAAAGTCTCACGCTTCAGCCACTCTAACGTAAACTCATCGCTCTTTAAGTATTGCGATGTTTTAGCCAAAACTTCGGCATGATAACTGTTTAACCATGCTTTCTCGTCCTTGTCTAACATATCAACAACGATCAGCTTCCTACACATTGGAACCATAGTCACAGTCTCAAAGCCATAAAATTTCTTGTCCCCGAAATTGTTGGGAGTTTTTTTCTCAACGACTGAGACTACATTTTCAATTCTGATACCATATTTACCATCCTCATAGTATCCAGGTTCATTTGAGATAAACATGCCAACCTCTAAAGGAACTTCGTTGTATTGCATACGAGTACCGATGCCAATGGGGCCTTCATGAACATTAAGATAGCTGCCGACGCCATGTCCAGTGCCATGGCGATAGTCGAGACCTTCGTTCCAAAGATATTGACGGGCAAGTATATCAAGAATAAACCCACTAGACCCTTTGGGAAAGACTGCTCGAGCCACAGCAATATGCCCTTTCAGCACTAGTGTATAAGACCTTCTTTCTTCTTCAGTTGGATCTCCATAATGCAAAGTTCGCGTAGAATCCGTTGTACCATCGCTGTCAAAAATTGAGATTAGCTAACAATACAGAGAATGAATCCAAATATGCTCTTACAGATATTGAGCACCAGAATCACAAAGATATATCAAATCCTTCTTTACTGCCGCGCATGTTCCTTTCTCTGGCTGATAGTGAATTATAGCGCCGTTGGAACCCGCCGAAGAAATAGTGGGGAAGCTGAGACCCACAAAATCTTTCTGCTGACTTTTCAAATTTCTGTCAGCTTTAAGTAAACCAAAAATCACTGGCAACGTACGATCGAAACTCTTCCAATTTGTCTGCAGCTGAAACCTCATCTAAAGTATGAGCAGAGTTTAGAGTACGCTCTAGCCAGGCAAAATACTGAATTTGAGCAACCCCATCTTTAACGTGTGCATTCTTCATACCACTGATTTCGGTAGAGTTTTTGATAGCCTTAGCATTTTCAATTGGTGAAGAATTTAAAATCATCAGTCTATCTTCACCAATTGCTTTAGTCAAAGCCCATGACGCGCTCGATGTGGCCAACACCTTGGCGTCCGACGTTGCTACTGCTAGTCCAAAGTTGCGAACATCTTCAAATATAGATTGATAAGGTTTAATGACAACTGCGGTTCCTAAATGAGAGCATACTTCATCTGTGAGTTTGTCCTCATCCACATACAAAGTCGCGCTCTGAGATGTAATGAAAGCATACGAAAAAAAAACTGGGTTAAAAGGAATACTGTTACAAATATTAGTTTTCTCTCAACCATCTCGCCTTGGCATTACTTACTCGTTACCACGTAAATTGAAGAGCCATGCAATTTCGTCCAGCATTGATACTATGAGACCCGATCCCTTTTGTTTTTCGATATTCTCGCGAATATCACTGATTTTGTCTTCAAACGATTTGCCAGCGTAGTTCAATCCAAGGACTTTCAATTTCTCCTTGGATCGAGCTGGTCGATTCTCCCAGATCATATCCACTAAATTGATGTCCATTCCAATCAATTCTCCACCTTTTCGAAGTTTGAGTTTCTCCGCAAGACTCTTCGCTTGTGCAGTGGGAAGTAACGTAGCATCAACTCCAACAGTTTTTCCACCTTCTGCTTCTCTAAGAACCCACTCTTGCCAAGTCGGTATATCCGGCAGCCCTTGCTTTAGCAATTCCCAGTTACCGTCGATTTCCTGTTCGGCTTGCAAAAAATAGCGGCCATCTGTTGCAAGAGAAGCTTTATTGGCTGTTATCACGGCGCAGCCGGCTGAGCCAGTAAATCCCGAGACAAATGCTCGACGAGCGTCCACGGGAGCTATGTATTCACTCTGATGAGAATCCTCCGAAGGGACCACTTAAGCATAAGTCAGCACCGACATTAATTTACAGAATACTTTAGACTTAGCTGATAAGACATACTTACCATAAACATCAATATTATTCTGGGCCATTAACTTGCGGAGATCGGCCAGAATTTTTGTAGTGTCGGCTCGAACGCCCGAGACGTCAGTGAATGTAGACATCAATCCCGCAGATATACGCTTCGCTCCCTTCTTCAATCCCGCAGTCAGCATGGATAGTTTTCCAAAATACTCGGGGCTAGTCTCTTTATAAGTAGAGAGGCTCTTGCAAGAATCTATTGATCTTGAGATGTATCAGATGCGTATCTCCTGCGGAGCTGCATTGTCAGATGATCTTTGATATCTAACCCTACGCCCATGCCTTCTGTGCAGAGCCACATTTTGATTGTCATACCGCATACGCAAAGACAAACTAACATCGTCGATGAATGCATTACCATTCTATAACATTTTATCATTAGAATCAAACCGTTTACGTCTAATTTAGCGTTTTTAAACATTACTGTGTTTGTTAAATACGAAGTTTTCTAAAAAAAAAATCAGTCCATTACATTTGACAGCGCTTTTTCTTGCGTCTTCAGATACTGACGCAACGATTGTGCTGCTACTATTTTCTCTAGATCATCTTTGCCGCCCACTTTTAACCCATCTTGAAGGAGGTCGTAAGCAGCCCTATACTGTTTGTTCGCAATGTTCTTGTCTAGTTTTTCAGATATGTCCTTCAGTTTTTCAATTTGCTCTAAGATATCTAGCATCTCCCTGTAACGAAAAGCACGCTCTACCAGCCCTTTCATCTGCGCTTGCTTAGCCGAAGTATTTTGCCTGGCCCGTACCAATGTCTCGCGCAGATCATAAACCGTCTGCTCTGATTGTTCTATGCTAGACGTGACACTTTTGAATGCAGATATCGACTTGTTAATTTCATCATACCGTTCTTCTGCTATCGAACGCATAATGCTTTCTATTCTTGAAGATAGATCCGCAAAATCATCGAGCTCTCCAGATCGGCCCACGGAACTTGTATCTAATAAGTCCAATGCTGTTGCTACAGCATTGCAATCTTCATTCATAAGATCATTCCAGTCTCGAGCCACAAACCTGATTATATCTACATGTGAACGTGAGTAAAAAGCATATTAAACGCAGGTAGCTCGTATTACCTGCCGTATCTTGGGGCCCAGAATTTTGACGCGCTGCACTTCGAGCCTTTTCCCTCGATGTTCGCTGTGGAAGATAACCATGTTCATTCTTATCGTCCTGTATATGTAAAGCAAACAAATCTTGTCTATCGTGAGAGGGACCAATGGTGGGATATTTATCTGATCCAGTGGTTGACTGCGAGGCATACGTATTTTTGGTCTCAAGCAAACTCGATTGAGCCTGATTGACATAACCTTGTAAATTAGAAGGCACAGGTGTGATCGTATCATTTGAAGCTTGAGGCCTGACGGTTCGCGTACTTCTAGCTTTGCGTAAAGGAATTGGGGGAATTTTCTCGTTTGTATTTCTGCTCGATGACGACGACTGCTGATTAGCTTGGAAATTAAGAGAATTTGACTGTGGGAATATTTGCGCTTGATGAGAACTGCTAAAGCTCTTCGCACTGATGCTATTCTGAGTAGCGTAGGCTGTCGATATAGACACGCCCGATGAGGAGGAAGCAGCATCTGCTTCGCGCATGTTATGAGAGTTCGAGGACGTTGACCGCGACGTGTTGGATAGAGCGTACGCGCTAGCTGATGCCTTGCCTAGTTGCCTGCCATTTTGGATCGAAGAAGGAAGCACTGTGCTGTACGGATTGGAAGTCGTGGCAAACTCTTGCTGCGCATTCCGTCTTGCGTCATCAGAAGCAAAAGATTGCATAGAGGCCGCAGGGTTGATCTTTCTTTGAGAATCTGAGGCCTTCATTACCTCATCGTTATGACCATTTCTCCTACTTGAAGTATTTGAAACAGTCGGTTTAACCCCAAAGCCTTCTTTGATGTAGGATTCTTTGTTCTTCAGATCATCTGAGTACGGTGATTTATTTCCAATACTGTAGGGATTAAATGCAGCACCTCCTTGTCTTTCATTAGAACGTGATGACATGCTATACACGCATTAGCCTCTAACATTCAGTTAGAGCACTTTTAAATGCAGGAGGTAGTGACTTATACAGCAACTTATATCTCTACTCTCTAGGCACCAAGTTTACCGAGAAGTCGATTGTGAGGCCACCAAACCCTTATCTCTGAAATGAATAACTATCTCGAACCATATGTATATGTATGTACCTGCCAACCCACATTGATCCGAATGTTACGTAGCAGCCACCTACAACTGGTGGATCTGTGATAGCAAAGCAATGTCTGCAGACGCTCTAACAAGCGAGCATCTACCAAAGTACGGCTGCTCTTCTTTAGTTTCGTTGTGCGTCGTCGCTTACGTATTATTTCTAGATGGCTTATCATTGTGACTGGGATGTTTTCAATAGCTGCTTCGATAACTTCCTCATTTTCAATTTATATGCACGCGAAAAATTACCGAAAGCCTCTTTTGCAGAGATTTGTGGTTCGAATTCAACTGTTGATTCCGATATACGCGTCAGCCTGCTGGTTCAGTCTAGCAGCTCACCGCCTCGCTATGTTCTTTGATCCCATCCGCGATGTGTATGAGGCATTTGTTATTTATCAGTTTCTATGGCTTTTGACCAATTTTCTGGGTGGAGAGCGTAATGTCATTGTGATGATGTCTGGTCAGCCGCCACGTGAACATCTATTTCCTCCGTTTCGGCGTCTCTTCTCTAGAATTGACATATCTGATCCGCATGATTTTTTGGCGATCAAGAGAGGAGTACTACAGTATGCATGGCTAAAGCCACTATTTTCTCTTTTGATTTTTTTGATGAAAGCCATGGGAATCTATCAAGAAGGATATATTTCTTTAACTTCTGGTTATTTCTGGCTCGGCATTCTCTACAACATATCAGTTTCACTTTCACTTTATTGTTTAGCGCTATTTTGGATGTGCTTAGCTACGCCCTTACAGCCTTTCAGACCAGTACCAAAATTTTTGTGTATCAAATTGATTTTATTTGCTTCATACTGGCAAGGTATCCTTTTGTCTTTACTAGTCTTGTTTGGCGTTATAAAGGATGTTGGCTACTATACACCAAACAATGTAGCGCATGTCGTGCACAATAGTTTGATGTGCTTTGAAATGCTTTTTTTTGCTATTGGGCATTGGTACGCATTTAGCTGGAAAGATTATGTTGATAATAGTATCGGATCAGCTCGACTCCCTGTTTATTATGCTTTGAGAGATGCATTTGGTTTGTTAGACGTTATAGAAGACTTCAAAGACACGTTTCGAGGAGAACAATATCAATATCGATTTTTTGATTCTGTTGGTACAATCGAGCACCCCGACAGTAATTCTCGTCTTGCAAGATTACAGGAAGGTCTCAGGTATCAGCAAGGAGGCGCTGCTAAATATTGGCTCCCAACGCCTAGTGCTCACAGAAGATCAAATTTTGTGACTGACTTGATAAGTGGCATCAGTAGCGTTGGCTCATCGAGTCAGGGACCAATAGCTTTGCCTACTCATAACGATCGGATTCGGGCCGTTAGTGACGTAGATGCAGAAGAATTATGGGAACTCGATAAAGAGACAGAAAGTCTGTATGCTTTGGCGAGAGCTATGGAGTATGGCGACTATAATTATCCTGTCGTTACAGTGAATAATTCTCTGCGGTATACGCCTCTCAGCAAGAAATTGCCTGCCCATCAAATCGCCAACTATCCCAAACGATATTCACGCAGTCGCTCAAGTTCTTCGAACAGCAACCACGCTAACAGTAGTCAGAGTTTTGATGAAACGACCCCAGATCCTTAAAAATTTGAGACCGCTTCATTGAAAGCTTTTTATTTGATCGCTATTTATTGTGGAGCTCCTCAAAGCATGATACTGGTAGTGTTAAGCACGCACTAAATGTCGTTTTTTGATATATATTCAGCAGATGTGCAATGGGGATTATCATAGAGAGGGAATACAATTAAGGGTTTGGAGTCATGTGATATGCATTGGGGTTTAGGAGTTAGCTAACATTGTCAACTTCGCATTGTTTTGATACGACGCATTTTCTGACTTCATAATGATAAAAATTTTAAGGGGTTTCGTGTTTAATAACTATCAGAATTATTAACTATGCCTGCGTTTCAGAATAAAAAAAAACTGACAGCATCTTTAATGCTTATCTTGTGTCTCTATGGACTAAGAGAAAAGTGAGCTTGCCTCATGGCAAAGCAGCTTGTTCGCTGTAAAGCCTGCCACTTCCTGTCTTCTTTTTCTTTAAACCTCTGATTTGTCAATTACAACAGTAGATTACACTTTCAGTGTCGTCGCATAAAAATCTAAGCCTTTCTAAAACTCGATCTTGCCTTAATTAGACTGAGCTATCCTTAGATTGATGTGAATTAGTTTTCTATATTCCTACTATATACTGTTCTATATCATCTCACTGCAGTGCTCACTCTCTGTGACATAGCTTCTTCTAGAGTTAAACCCAGACCCGCCGTTCTTCCTCCGCCATACCAAATTAAACCCGCGCGACATTCAGTCCCACGCTCTTCGCCAACAACCCAACGAATGTTGGCTACCTCAGCAGAAGTCTCCATCCACTCGTTGATAAAGTCCAAAACTTTTAACCAAGAGTCGATTGCTCCATCCAGCGGCTTAACAAATCTAGCAATTGTAACATGCGCAGAAGGAAAGTGGTAGCGACTATCAACATTTACTCCAGCTCTTTGCACAATTTCAAACAAATCACGACGATAATGTTGATACGTATACCATTCTGAGATTTTCCCCGGTTTCGCATCGAACGTCTCGGGAATGAAACTGATTGCTAAAGCGTTTTGATCGTAACTAAGAATCGGCTTTACAAGAACAGGGGCAGGAATTGGATAAAGAAGCTCGTCAAAATAAGGCTTTAGCTTTTCAAGAACATGATCAACGTAGGTGTCCGGTTTGCTATGTACGATCTCTAGCGCAGTCATGTGTAAATTGTTCTGTGGCATACACCAAATTGTTGGCTCAGCCTCTCGAAGTCGGCATTGTACTCGTGCAATCAAATTTCTAACATGGACTGGGGGACGACACCATAAGGATACACAGTTTCTGGGATCAAACTCAGGAGGTTTACCCTCTAAGACCAGACCGCGCAAAATTGGATCTGGGCATATTGCGCCGGACGCCAAAATAGCTGCCCTTCGCTCCAAATTTCTACATTGGCGGTGTTTCTCGTAAGCTTCAACCAGGTCCGTCGGTGATTTGTGAGTCTCCAGAAAAGCACCAAACGTATTTTTGTCTTCATAACTTCCTAAATGTGTAGTTGCATCTGGCCGCGAAGATCTAGTGGCATCAGCATAAGCCATGATATGTATGTCCTTGTCAACGATAGAAGTACGGCTAATAGAAGTCATTGCTGTTCCTGATGATTTGTGCCTAGTATTTTGGACGGCCGAGAACATGGAAATAATAAACGAATGTAGAAGAATCTATTCAAATCTACAAAAGCTGTTAATGATATATGGCAATACTTGATTAATACTTACGACTCAACAAAAACGGTTACACTTTGCAAACTGAGCTCACAGATATACTGCGCCCTGTAATCCAAATGAAGCTCTAATTCGATATACGGTCAACAAAGTAAGATGCTTAAGACGTTAGATGAGATGCACTCCTCTCATGACCAGATGCAGCATCTGTTGCCATTCAGCCCTTACCCTATGATGCCGCCTGACTGCGGCTGATAAGTGCGAACTTGTGCATTGCACCGGTTGCGACCGTCATCCACCGATCAAGCGGTAATCTGGTAGCTTTACTCGACGAATAGTTTATATACTACCAAAATGAATTACAGTAAAACCTGTTTTCAACTTTTTGCGAATGAACAGGTTTCGTCCTGAAATTGGATTTAAATTACTTTCAGGAGTTTCCTGCGGCGCTTAGCGGTAACTCATCTCAAAACAATGCGTCACGACGCACGTGCCGCCTTCCTTCGAGTGCATCTACAAACTAAAGATGTTTTCAATGAGACTAGAGACCTAATAGACATTGAAAAACAAAAACAAATAATATACAAGTAGTAATAGCTGTAAAAGCCTACCGTACTGTAAACTTATCTTACATTGGCGTAGCAGCTAGTCAGTCAGCTTATAATATCTGAGAACTATACAGCATTCCATCTTCAAAAAATCCCATCCATCCTGTCACAATATCCGTATAATCTTCCCAACCAATATCCATTTCTCGTCGTCTCGCCAGTTTTTCTTCAATCGCAGCATCAATTGCAACTTCGCGTTTTTTGTAGGCTTCGTCAAGAGTTATGAGATCAATTTCAGAGACTTTTGGCACTGTAATACGAACCGAAGCAGTATCACTGGAATTTTTGTTTTTCTTCCTAGTAACAAGCTCATCATCATCGCCTTTGATTCCTAGTTTTCGCTTAAGATCTTTCAACACGCTTCTTTGCTTAAAAGCGTCCCACTCCAGCTGCAACAAATCTCGTCGTAATGCTTCTCGTCGCATCACCATTTCCGCAAGAATACGCGCTGCTTCCATTTCTGCTCGTAAGCGCCGCAGTTTTTCGGAACTTTGGGTATCTGAACGTCGTGTTTTTCTGACCTGTCGGAATTCTCGCCTCCTGAAACACGTATAGGGATCGGAGTCGTCCTTTTCCCCTTCTTCGAATTTCAGGGTGTACATGATCGGCTTTCCGCCGCGTTCGATCCTTCGCGCCCTCCAATGCGGATAAATCATTTTTGCAAAAGTCATAAACAACGGCATAGTGAACTCCTTAAACGCACTTTCTAACTCCTCGAAGGACAAAATTTGAGATACATTGGTCGAGAGGAAGGGTTGACGTTCAGAAATTGCATTTTCGAACTGCTGCATAATCTGTTCAAACATATCTTCCGAACATTTCTGAGCGGCGGATCGCTTTGTGGAATTTATCTTCTCCAAGAATTCATAATCTCTTTCATCCAAACAATACGGACATCCATTGGTGTCCTCTACCGTAGACGAAAAACGGATGTATGTGGACGGTTCAGTGAATTTTCGCGTATAATATTTCGAGTAAGCTTCAAATACCTTCGACGCATCGGGGGTCGGGATGTAGATCTGCTGGACCTTGACGCCTGCAGCAGCAGCCAAAGACGCGTTTATCGCAGCCTGTAAATGATGCTCCTAACAAGATCGTTATTATTCGTTGGGTTAGGGTTGGGTGAAAATTTTTCATACCTCCTCTTCTCCTTTCTCAACACCAGTTTCAATTTGTTGTACCTCTCGCTGTTGTTCTTCATCGATATCAGAGACTTCCGACTGCCGAAGAATCAGGAGAGGTTGCTTGACAGAAATTTTTCGCTGCCGAAAGCGAGCAGAACCGGACTGCTTCATGGGTGGCAAATCTGCGAAAGTGGGCCACAATCAGACTTTGTGTAGCGCATAGGGACAGTGTTGGCTAATCTCAATCCTGGACACATTTACACCGCCCTTAAAACACCATCGCACGCACTGCAATGGCTATCGAGATTGTTACCGCAGAATCTGAGAGTAAAGCTGTAGTATTATCCAAAACCTTGCGTGATTGCCTGAAGTGTGGCGCGCTGCGCTGTGAATTGAGGCGCATTTCCGACGCTGACGGACAATAATGGTTTTGTACCTTTTTAAAGGGGCGACAGGGGCATTAGACCAACGCGTTTCAAGCGGCGCATCCGTCGTATCGTAACCAAGGTCATAGATTTCATTCGATACTTGCCCAAAGAATTTGCATTTTTGGTCTTTTGTGGCGCCTGATCTTTTCATAATCTTGTTGCGAGCTAGCTGTTTTGTATCATCACAATGAACGTTGTGGCAGATAGTTCAGTGTCTGCCGATAAAACCTCTGGCATATCAAATTCTGGAAGGTAGGCCATTAAATGTCATCTTGAGAAGCTTATTAACTCATAGTGATCCCGGGCTTTTGGAGGACAGAAAGCAAGACAAAGAACAGTTCGATGACAGTTCGACGAGATCTTCGAATATCGATCAAGTTGCAAATACTTTAAGATTTTCTCAACATACTATGCAACCGAAGAGACGTCCTCCCAGTTTGGTTATCGATCAATCACTCATGGGAATTCAGTCAGCAAGCTCCAAGCCGACGTCTCCAAATCGTTCCTCATCAGAATCTCAAAAGACCTCACCCACGAGTGCCAGCATTGCATCCAACAATAACCTTGGAAAGTCTATCAAGTCTGCTAGAGAAATAATACAGGGTCTCGCGCTACATTGTGTCTCTCCTGGACTACCACCAATGAATAACGAAATGGTCGAAAACATCATAAAATGTAAAGAAATTGAAAAGAAACAACGGCAGTTGATTGCGCAAAGGCAACGATCCGTTGACGGTGGTATTGAGTCTCGTCACTTTAATTTTGGTAGTGAAGAGAGTGCTGAAGAGGAATTGGACGCTGATAAACGTTCGCAGGCTGTTCCTGTGCTAGATGACGATTATTTACCTCCTTCTAAGAAAGTTCGACTATCACATTCGTCAAACGAAAAAGTACTGCCGCGAAAAAAGCTCTCTGTTCCATCAAATATTAAAGTCATTCCGCCTTCCCAATATTTTGCCGCTGGTTACGAACGAGCAATTCATTCTGCACCTCTTGCTCGTAGCAGCAGGTTAGCGTCGATTGATCAATTCAATGGAGCGGGCTACAAACAGGTTCCGAGAAGTAGATTGGTTCCTTTGCAAAATTCACATACAATGGCCTCACCAGCATTGATAAAACTGCGTGCTGGTCATCACCACTTAAGAGACGACAATGCTGTGATTCAGGATCGTGGCTTGCATGATCATGCGAGGCAGAGACCTGGCTTTGTTGGAAACAGGACAGAATCTGATAGCAGATCCCCTAATATTCCACATGTTCGATCTCAGTTTGGCCGGCGTAATACTCAGCATTCTTATGATTATCTTAAAAGCCCACAAGTTGAAAACAAATATCCAGACTACCATCCTAGTTCAAAAAGGGCACGGGTAAATCATGAAGAGATGCTACAGAGGGAGAGAAAAGAGAAATTTTTAGTGTTGTGCTCAGAAATGTGGGACTTAATAAACACCTCTTGATCACTGGAATTTAGTATGAATCTACAAGATATGTGAGTCTTCATATGGGCGAATTTACTTAGAGGCAGCGTGTTGTACTTGTCGAAATATTTCTGTACTGCATGTCATGACGGGAACAATACCACAGTTTGGTCATATATTAGTAAGGAGTTATGGTTTTATAGGATTCTAATAGTATGATAGTTTTAACTACTTTAAGCTTGAACATCCCCAACACTTTGCATTTACTATTTTGCGATAAACATTGAATCCCACAGCAGATAAGTTACTCTTCTTTTTGTTCTTTCACACGCACCGATTGCTAGTACAAGTCAACAGTGCGGGCAAGACATCTTGTAGAACTTTAAGAGCAGGAGCACATATGCTTATCAAGATATAACCTTCACTACATTGAAAGCTTCGGAGCTACGACTAAGGCTCGACGAGACGGTTCACAAATATTCATTTCTTTTCAAAGCATTTTACTTTTACCCACATAAATGTTGATGTAAATCCAACAATTATGATCATCACTGTTATTTGATAATGTATTTAGTATAAAGGTATGCCTTTTGCAAAGGATGAATTTGTTGATCTCCTGTAAATATGAAATAAAATCAGTGCAGACTGCATTATTTTTTTTCCATTCATTAGCTGACTGGTCCACAATTTCAGATAAGAAGCAGAAAAATAGAGCCAAGCGATGCCATAAGAGGAAGATATGTATGTCACGTGAATTCACAGACAGGTCATGGATTGTGATCGACTCTCATGTCCTTCACGACCAGGCATGATCCATCGTGAACTCGGGCCCTCTATAGCCAGCCTTCGGACCACTGTCGGAGGAGCCCTAAAGGCCTCTCTTGGTGCTCCGTAGCCCTACTTTGAGGACCCCTCGCCTATAAAAGGACCCATAGATAGACCTTAGACCTACAAGCTGAATACATCCCCTCATTTTACACCTATTACTGATTTTTTTTCTTTTTTTTATCCATTGACGTATGCACCGGTGAAGGTATGACGTTTACATAGCTACCCTGAAACATTTCCTGGAACTGCCCCTGACACTTATACCCACCAAACATAAAGCAAATAATAAAAGACATAAGAGTAAAGAAAAAGCAAAATAGAACCATTAATAACAATTTCCCCTCTCATCTCAGGTGAAAATTTCATGACCATTTTGGTATGCAGCACATCCAAATCCCAGGTTGTCAGGCTGGTTAGGAGTGGCAGATGGCAAAGGAGGCAAATGAGATTGAGGCATCCATGCAGCAGAGATGTAGATGTTGATGGTATCGCAAGAAGACTGTGTTGAGTTTAACACTGAAAGATGTGCAGCAACTTGGTCATCATGGTCAGAAGTAGTAGGAGGGCAAACTTGGAGGTCATTGAACTTATTCCAGGGAGGGGAGCAGAAAGGATCAAGCGGTTCTAAATGCGAGGAATCTTGTCGAAGATAATGATTGACAGTAGAAAGAAGATAGTCAAGTCGAGATTCATACTTCTGAGGGCCTTTGGCAGACGACGAGTTGCTCCAGTGAAGATATTGCAAGTTGTGTTGGCGAGGCCGCAGCGCACTCGTTGTGTTTTGATGTGGCAAGTCAAAGCAGTATTGATGTAGCAGATGGCTTGAGCGGCAAGTAAGCAGTCGAAGCGCGTAATGTTGCAGACGAGCTTGAAGATGGAGTTGAATTGGTGGATCCCGGTTTCACATTCCATAGCACTAATAGGAGAGTCACAAAAAACACCCAAAATCACACGTAATACCTTATTTTGTAGCTTCTCTATCTTTTGTTGCTGATTTTCTGTCCTGTCCACCATAATTCACAACCATATTCACTAATAGATAAAATACAAGAAATATAAAATTGTCTAAAAGCAAAACATGATAATCCCCGTTCAGTATTACCCAAATTTTGATGGTCCAAAATACTCTTTCTGCAGCGGCAAGTTTGCGCGACAGGTGTGCATTGAAAGTCAGATGCGAGTCAAAGTATATACCTAGCCATTTAACACTTGTTTTAGGCACAATTTCTTGGTGAGGACTGGTCAGAATTATGGAAGAAGTGGGTGGTGTATGCCCAGAAGCAAAGTGAATCAGTTCAGACTTATCAGGATCAGATTGTACCGCATTATTGCGACCCCATTCATTGACTGTGGCCATGATTTTAGCGAGGTATTAAACATTTGCAGAGGCAGTGGGTCCAGACACAATGAGCGCAATATCATCAATGTAACTAGGACATATAAGATCAGGATATCATGCAGAAAAGTGAACAGAGGACTAAGATATAATAAGAAGAGAATGGGAGAGACAGGTGATCCTCATAGGATTCTTGTCTGGATTCCAGTCGGGGTATCTTCAATTTGGTTGTCAAACGCCAAAGAGACTCGACGATTACTTAAGAAGTGGTTGATCCATGAACAGACAGGGGTGGGGGCACCAAACAAGTGGAGCATGTGTAGAAGACGACTCTTAGAGACATGTTCAAAGGCGCCATGGACATCAATAAATAAGGTGGAGGTGACAGAGGGAGAGGATTTCTGAGAAATGGTTTTTGAAGCAGCAGCATTTAAGTTTACATGGTGGGTGATGATCATTGCAGCATCAATAGCTGAACGTGAGGGCCGACCTCCCATTTGCATGGGATGAAGCCAGTTAAGAGTCCCCAGAGATGGGTATATGGATATGCTATATGGATATCATAGTTGCTATATGGCTATATCAGTATTATTTTATATCGATATCGATATAAGAGAGTCTCACTTATATCTGCTATATCG
>JAJLXV010000253.1:0-17708 GCA_030571435.1 Myxozyma mucilagina | reverse complement strand
CGAATAATTTGTAGGCTCCTTTGTATTCTGGCAAATGAGGAATTTGCTTTCGCAGCATGATTGGTCAAACGACGAACAATTCCAAGGTTCATTGAGGGTGTATTAACACCTCTTCTGATATTCAAATGATCCACTTCTCTTCAATCAATCAATCAATCAATTAAATTTATTTAACGCCTACGCAAGGGGGCTCACCCCTTATACGGCGTGAACTTTTTTTTTTTATCAATTGCGAGATAAAAGCTCAAACTACTCAAGTAAGTAAAACGTCACGTGACTCTATAAAAAAGACAATAAAAAAGTTACGACACCAGCAGGACTCGAACCTGCGCCTCGAAACGAGAAAAGATATCCAATAAGAATTCGAGTCTTTCGCCTTAACCACTCGGCCATAGTGCCATTTCTGACAAAAAAAGAATTTGGTTTATAAGGTTCGGTATTAATTGCTGAATAATCACAGTTTTTGTTACTATTAGACCGTTTCAATTTGCATAAACAATGGCAGGTTGGTGTCGCATTCGTTTCATCAAGTTTAATGCACAAATCACCGACTATTCAATGGTTACAGAAATAAATATAAGAACCTACCGAGTTTTGATCAATGTTCAAATCTGTGCTGCTTATTTTAAATTGAATTACTAGATTCTTTATCCTGAATTCAATCAGTAGTCGTCCAGTGACAATATATAGCTCAAATGAAGACGTAAAAATAAAAAGTAAACTGCCAATAATTCAGCAATTGTATATAACTGTGCTACTAAACTCCAACTCCATAAATTTAAAAAAAAGTAAAACATATGCATAATATAATTATTTACTTGTCAGCAAGCAAATGTTGGTGTATAACAAAAGCATGATACGCAAACACGTTTTTGCAGTTCTCATCTCGTAACGAAAGAGTCAGCTATTAACCCTGTATAAATTGTGATCTTAAAAAACAAGTGGAATCTCCACTGTCTAGTCGTAAATCAATTGCTCTTTCTGGTTGTTCTTCGCAGCTGCCTGTTCTTGAAGAAGCTTATTTTTTCCTTTCCTTCGCTCCTCTTCTAATTTTGCGCTCAGCTTTCCTTTGGAAGAAGTTCCTTGACTCCGTAACTAAACATAATATAAATTAGCTATTCTGTCCTCTTCTTGGCATACATAGAAGCAAATCCTCACCTCAGCAGCGCGCGCAGCAGCAGCTCGTGGATCCTCTGGCGTTGGTGAAGTCGAGGTGATATCTGGCGTAGTTCCTCCTAATGTCTTCCCACTTCCTTGAAATCCTTGAGGCTTTGCGGGTTTCGGGGCTGTTTTGACGGGCCTTGGTGTAGACGCAGGTACCGGGGCTGTACCTAGACGTTGGCCTTGCCGACCAGTGCCCTGTAATCTCGATGGTGGGGTATCGTTAGCTGACAAGCAATTGCCCATAGTTTCTTCAGACGCTTGTCAATCGACTTGTTAAGACTCGTGTTGCGAAATCAAAATGTGTAAGTTCGCCGAGGAAGTAGATTATCTACGAAGGAACTGAACACGAACGCGGAGACAAGAGGCGGGTAATCGCGGATCGTGATTTAACGTCTATGGTCCCAAAACTTTATTGCTCCCAAAATATAGCACACAACGAGCGTGCATTCTAAACTTTTAATTCAAGATCAAGCATTGAACACGAATAAGTTCAGATTTATTTTGGATAGAGTCACTCTCACACTTCCATTAGTTTGGATTTATATACCACAAAGTATCTGGTTTAGCACTGTCCAGATCAATATGTCTGGAAAAAGAAAGGTATAAAGTTATTCGTTGCAAAGTTCATGATCTGTAAGTATTGATCTCTCTCAGCCGAATGGTGCCTTGGAATCACAATCTACTAAAAAGTCGAAACAAAACGAACCTACGGCTCCAAGAAAAAACACTGCTATTTATATAACCAACCTTCCGCGTGATGTTACTGTGCAAGAGCTCGAGTCTGTCTTTTCACGTTACGGATTGATTGCAGAGGACTTAACAACAGGCGACAAAAGAATAAAGCTTTACACGGAAGAGGATGGTGCCACATTTAAGGGCGATGCATTGGTCGTTTATTTCAAAAGTGAAAGCGTCAAACTGGCAGTAGATATGATGGACGAAACAGAATTTAGGCTGGGCAAGGACAGCACAGGAGAAAAGATTCGCGTTCAACCAGTCAGTTGCCATTTTTTTTGACAATTGTATTAGTGTCTTGCATTATTGACTATTTTACAGGCCGATATGAGTTATAAAGTAGAGAAAGAGCCACAACCGGTACAACAACGATCGGTCCGCGAAAAACGTGAGCTACAACAACGAGCTCAGAAAATGAACAAGTACGAAATAAATCACAGAAAGCATTGCGTACATAAACTGACTGTGCTATTAGTAAATTAGCGGATTGGGACGACGATGATTTAGCCATTATTGAAGAGCAGCAACGACAAAATAATGCGCTTGCCAAACGATTTAATAAAATTGTTATTTTGAAACATGTTTTTACTTTGGAAGAACTTGAAGAAGATATCACTGCTTCATTAGACATCAAAGAGGATATTCGTGAAGGTTGTGAAGAGATCGGACCAGTTACGAGTGTCGTCCTTTATGACTTAGAGAAAGATGGGGTTATGAGCATCAGATTTCAGAGAGAAGAAGATGCTCGAGAATGCGTAAAAAGAATGGATGGTCGCTTCTTTTCAGGACGAAGGCTGTCTGCCTCATTATATGATGGTTTAGCGCGATACAAAAAATCGAGCAAAAAACAGAAATCTGCAGAAGACGATGAAAAGGAGGAGGAAGAGCGCCTTAAGAAATTTGGTGAGTGGCTTGAAAGCGGTGCTGCTGACGCCGATGATGAAGGAGAGTGGCACGACGATTAGCGTCTTGGAAAGGTTCCACGTTGCGAACTATCATTTACAATATGAACATGGGTTCTGGTCAGTATCAAACTAAAATTATTGGTTACGCCGATTGTACCCACGAAGCCTATTATACAAATTTGAACCACCAGAGATGCTAATCACTATCTTCACCTTCATCCTCAGTATCATTAAGTCCGTCAACATCTTTGGTCATAATATGCCGTTCTCCATCTCCCTTCAGTCGACGATATTCTCGCTCGTCGGGATCTAAAGTCTCTTCGTCGTTCTGTGATCCTTGAATATCCGCCTCTGCATCAGCATATTCCTCCTCATCGTCATCATCATCTTCAGGATCGTTGTTGGCTTCTTCCTCATCTTCATCATCCTCTTCGACCTCTGTTTCATCGTCATTGTTCTAAAGAGCTGTTAGTACTCTAGATGAACGACTAGTTATAGAAATACTTACTGGTACAATCACAATAGGTTTTCCACTCTCAGATTTTGCCTTTTTGCTAGCCCGTTCTCTGGCTGCCTCAGCTGTATCGCCTTGAGAATCCACTTCGTCTTCTAGTTCTGTAGCGGCTGCGTCAAGATCGCCCATGGCATTCGAAGGATCCTGAGAGTTTTCTGAGGCATTTGTTTTCGCGACTTGTCGCTTGGCATTTGCTAATTTTGTAAATTCATTGACTTCGGCTTTCAGACGAGGAATGAAAAATGAGAGTTCCAGTATTTCTAGCGCTTGATAAACATCTGTAGGCGATACTGTTCTTCGGCCGGATTGTAATGTTAACTCATTTGCTCTAAAAATGTAACAATAAGAATTCAGGTCATGTAGTGGAAACTATAAAAGAAAAGCGACATACGTAGCAGTCAAATAGTTTATGAATACAGTTGCGCTTTTAGAAACTGCTGTTGTTGCGTCTTTCTGCAGTTGCGTATTTGCTGGCAGAACAGCTTTAGCGAGGCGGGTTACTGTAGCTTTCGGTAATAAATAGTCCTAAAAATAAAGTAAGATATACAGTGGAAATCTATAGACAATTCCATTTGTCGAACACATACTTCAACTCCATACGATTCATGCTTGTTGGCTCCCGCATCCTCGCCCTGTTCTTCAGAGACGCCCTCCTCAGTTATCACCAGTGAGGCTTTCTTTGCTCGTGGCATTTTTCAAAATGCGTCACTTAGTTTCCAGGTAAAAATACTTAAGACAACACCAATTGCTGCAAACAAAGCTTCAAGAGACAATAGGTCAAGTTTCAATAAATGCACAAAAAAGAACGCGTTAGCTATTGTAGAATGCTGATAAATGCAATGCTACTCCGTTTAGTTAAGAAGTCAATCCAATAAATAATGCAATGATCGTTGTATGTGTATAGTTCGGTGGCTATAGAGAGATGTACAGGAGCCGAAAACAGTTAATCTATACCAATTTTGTTCAAGATGATTGACGCGTTTGAGACGCGCTCACGTGAATCAATGATGGCCAAAACACCCTAAACCTTTGCAGTACAATCTTAATCGTTAAACGATTTGTAGACTAACCAAAAGCTATTAAAGCTCGAGTACTATGACAAAGTATATAGCTTAAAGCGCTGTACTATCTAAAGATTTGTCTCATCAACTAAAGGGTACCTGTTGCTAGATTTTGGAAGAACTGTTGTTGAAGATTGAGTACTAGTTACAAACCCCTTGATTATGCTAGCTCTGCGAATTATCATTGTTAACGCGTTGAATTATTAGCGCATCGAAGCACTTATTGATTCTAATTTCTATCGCATAAACACAAATCCACTAGCAAGAAATTTATGATGTCTTTGAACTACTAGAAAGCCTAATAACTTAAGTTTTGCTGACGAAAATTGACTTTAAATAAACTGCTATCTGTGTTTGCACATTTCTTGGAATCTTTGTACTTTATTGATTTACATAATGTCAC
Source organism: Myxozyma mucilagina (assembly GCA_030571435.1). NCBI lineage: Eukaryota > Fungi > Ascomycota > Lipomycetes > Lipomycetales > Lipomycetaceae > Myxozyma > Myxozyma mucilagina. The sequence continues at coordinate 12,926 of JAJLXV010000253.1, read as the reverse complement.
GAGATACTTACGCTAAACAAGCGTTAGGGGATGTTTACAGCAAAATTCAGAATGTAAGATATGAATAGCAATTATTTATGACTGACTGGATGTGACTGACATTAATCGTGGGTGAAAGGCTAAAGTGCTTATGGTGGGAGCTGGTGGTATAGGATGTGAACTGTTGAAGAATTTGGTACTGATGGGATTCGGAGAAATTCATTTGGTGAGTTTATGACATGCAAAGATGTTCAAGTTTGATCATCACTAAACTTTTTGAAAGGTCGATTTGGATACAATTGATTTAAGCAATCTGAATCGCCAATTCCTTTTTGGTCACGAGCACATCAAAAAGTCAAAGGCACTGGTAAGAGTGTCCTCATCGATTTCTGAGCCAAATATTGATAATATATTCTACAGGTTGCTAAAGAGACTGCATCTCACTTTAATCCTCACGTGAAACTTGAGGCCTATCATGCCAACATCAAAGATCCACAATTTTCTGTCCAATGGTTCAAGGAATTTGATCTTGTTCTCAATGCTCTTGACAATTTTGATGCCAGAAGATATGTTAATAGAATGTGTCTGACTGCTGACGTACCTATGATTGACAGTGGAACTACTGGTTACAACGGTCAAATGCGAGTTGTGGTGAAGGTAAGCAGATATCATGCTCACAATCATTAATAATGCTAATCATGAATTGATTAGGGAAAAACTGAATGCTACGAATGTAATCCTGTGGAACCACCAAAAAGTTTCCCCGTCTGTACAATTCGTACCACACCAAGTCAGCCGATACATTGCATTGTCTGGGCCAAAAGCTATCTATTTAACCAGCTTTTCGGAATTGACGAAGATGAAGTTCCCGAGCTTGACAACACTGTCAACAAAGAGAATGAAAAAGAGGTTGAGAACCTAAGAGTAGAAAGTGAGGAGCTCAGAAAAGTCAAAAATGCGTTTGGCACGGTCGAATTCTCAAAATTGGTCTTTGAGAAAGTGTTCAAAACTGATATAGATCGTTTACTGTCGCTAGCGGATGCCTGGAAGTACAGAAGAGCTCCGACCCCTTTAGACTATAGCACTGCCAAAGAAGGAGCTGACAAAGCAGGTTATGAAGACCCCGAGAAAGTGAAAGAATTAGTGTCAAACGATCAGCCTGTCTGGAATTTAACAGAGAACTTTACAGTGTTTGCCGACAGTATTGTTCGATTATGTCGAAGACTGGTCGATTTACAAAACGCAGGACTGGGAGGTCCAAAACCAGTATTGACTTTCGATAAAGACGATGATGATACTCTAGATTTTGTTTCGGCTGCTGCGAATTTGCGATCGATAATATTCGGGATTGAAACAAAATCCAAGTTCGATATTAAACAAATGTCAGGAAATATTATACCTGCAATTGCGACCACGAATGCTATTGTTGCTGGCCTTTGTGTTACACAAGCTATCAAAGTTTTGAACAACGATTTGGAGCATGCAAAGATGGTGTACGTATCACAACCTCCTAACCGGATGCTGAGCTCTGGTGCCTTGTTGCCTGCAAGTCCTACATGCGGAGTTTGTGGGATCGCTCGAGCAGTTATTAATGCTAATTTGAAAACATTTACTCTGAAACAGTTTATTGAAGATATTTTAAAATCAAAGCTTGGATATGACGAAGAGCTTAGTGTTGTCACATCAAAACTTCTGTACGACATTGAGTTTGACGATAATTTGGACAAAACATTTGAGGATCTCGGAATTACCGATAACAGTTTCATAACAGTTATTGACGAGGAGGAGCCAGAAAACATGACAGCAAGAGTGAATCTTGAGTTTCTAGTTTTATCAAAGGAGACGCCCGATAATGAGGTTAACTATGAGCTGCCAATCATTCCCGAGATATCTCGAAAACCGCAATCAAAAGATGACTCAGCTGATGAATCTGACGGTGAAGATATTTTGGCCGCTCCGGCTACTAATGCAGCGGTCAATGGAAAACGAAAAGCTGGAGAGCTTGAGGAAGAAGTTGCAATCGACGCAAAAAAGACGAAGGTGGATACAAACGGCGAAAGTGAAATGATCGTTTTGGATGATGAAGACGGCACCTTTTTAATTGACTAACGCCGGATTGACAAAACTGCAATCAGCTGAGTTTAATTGCTTTTTCATTATGTAGTATCAAAACCTCCATCCAATGTTAATATAGTACCGTTACAATATCTGTTGTGAATCAAGAATAACGCTGCGTCTGCTACTTCTGATGGATGACCAATTCGCCCAGCGGGAATTCTTTGCACAAACTCCTTTTGAGCATCTTCCGAAACGCCGTTCTTATACATATCGGTAGCTATCAATCCAGGCCTTATAGCATTGACTCGAACATTCTTTCTCCCTAGCTCAACAGCAAGTGCTTTTGTCAAACCTAACCATTAATCAGCTGTTTGCCTTTCTTTCCACAGCACTAATCTCCTTTCTACAAACCTTCAACACCACCCTTGCAAGCGGCATAAACAGACGATCCTCGAGCAGCGTGCGTAGATAATACCGAAGAAATATTTATGATGCATTTCTCTTGTTTGGAACGCATCATTGAGCGCGCGAAGGTCCGACACGAATAAATTGTTCCCATCAGATTCGTGAAAATAAGCTCTTCGATTTCCTCGGCAGTCATGAAGCAAAGAAGCTTACTTTGAGACAAGCCTGACATAGATTAGATATATAACTTTGTGTAAGTAAGACTGAGAATCAATTACCAGCGGCATTGACAACGACGTCAATTTGACTTGGATCGAGACCGCCTAAATCATCAGCAGTCCACACCCTTCGTGTGTTTGCAACATCTAATTGGACAACTTTATGGAATTGGCCATGAGAAGTGTCCAGATTACTAGCGGCTTCTTTGGAAAGTGATGCTGACCTACTGAGAAGCATACAATTGGCACCCTGTAATGCCAAAGCTTGAGCAATAGCATAACCAATACCCCTAGAACCACCTGTGATTAAGCACTCTTTGTTAAGCAAAGGAGGTGGGCTCAAACTTGAAGTGCAAGTACGAATTGCAACGCACTTTCCCGTAACCCGAAAAGTTCTTTGCAGAACACGATTTACCGAATACTGCATTGTCATTAGTGCCATATGTTTTTTGATCTTAGGAACAATAATCACTTTATGAACTCAGCCACAGGTGTCAAACTACGCCACATTTTACTCCCAATCTTATTTCTTTCAAAAAGTTAATTCGTACAGTTAAGTGGACACCAAACATCGAATTGAAGTCTCAAAACAATTGTCTGAGAGATCTACTTTTCACAATGGGAAGCATAGGAGTCCGTGAATCAGCTAAATTTATTTATGAAAATGCAAAAGATGTATCAATTGACAAAGAAGCGTGTAAGAATGCGGCTGTAACTGTATGTACCACCACGTCTTGCTGCTCTTTCGACAAACTAATATCATGAATAGATTTACAAAAATATGCAAGAAAAATCCTATAGTACAGAATCTTGGTCTGACAATCTCTTGAATCCTAACACAAAAGACGAAACAACTATTGATTGGATTTTTGTCGTAGATTTGCTCAATTTCAGCTTCTGGTCCGATGTGGACGATAAAGATACTGGAAGGTCTGATACTCAGCGATATACTGTGCGATGGTTGGATCAAGATTGGACTGGGTACTGGAGTTTATGTGCTACAATTAATAGAGCTTTGGCGGAAGGTATCTATTATAATTTTTAGAATCGAACACGATCAGTCGACTCAAGAAAACCAGGCTTCCCGTTTACTTCTCCCGAATTCTGGAATGACAAGGAAAAATGTACTGACGAGGTTATTGCACACATATTCAGATCTTCTACGAAAGAAAATGTTCCGATGTTGAAAGAAAGAATCCAATGCCTAAGAGAAGCTGGCAGCGTGCTTTGTGATGTAACGATTAACTTTTGGTTACTGAATGTCCAGTTTCAGCGCTAACTCAAGTCAGAAATTCGGAGGAAGCTTTGTGAACTGCATCAAGAAAGCAGATAATTCTGCAGTCAAACTAGTCAATTTAATTGTTAATAACTTCCCGTGTTTTAAAGATGAGTCTGAGTTTGAAGGCCGCACAGGTAAGAAATAGTATTTATTCAACTGAATACTCTAACGAAATACAGTCAAAATCTACAAGCGAGCGCAGATTTTAGTATCTGATATCTGGGCATGTTTTAATCAAGCTTCATATGGATCATTTGCGGATATCGACGAAATAACGATGTTCGCCGACTACCGGGTTCCGCAAATTCTACATTCTCTGGGATGCCTTAAATATTCTGACAGCTTGACTTCTCATATTCAGAGTTTACAACCTATTCCACATGGTGACGCTCGCGAAATTGAACTACGAGGTTGTAGTATCTGGAGTGTAGAACTTATCAAAGAAGAAATACTGAAAGCGTTTCCAGGAACTAAGGTTAACGCGATTTTGATTGATTTCTATCTCTGGGATACAGCCAAAGAGATACAAAAGGAAAGAGGAGACGACCAGGAGGCTATTCAATGTCATCGCACAAGAAGTGTATTTTACTAGTGTAGAATCTCGCATCACAATTAACTACTCATTACATAGCATCAAAAGATTTAAAGCTCAGTTCTCTTCAGTTTTTTGATTCCCTCTGCAACTCTTTCTCCAAACTTTTTAGACTCGCTGGCAGCGCCGCTAGCAGCACCGATCAAGCTGTTCTTCCAGTTTTGTAACGAGGCAGACCAGCCTTCTGGCTCAGCGCCGTGTCTGAAGAGATAAGTGTTGCGGCGAGCGAACGCAATCAGCTCGTTGCGAGTAGTACCTTGATAAGTCTTGATGCCGTATGAATCAAGATATGCTTTCAGGTCTGTGTCACTCCAGGTGTCAAAGGCAATATCTTTTCCGGAGGTGTACCAGTCCTGAATCTTCGAAAGTGCAGCAGCATAAGTATCACCACCTTGCTCTTTAAGAGAGGCCAATGTCTCGCCAGCCTTTGCTGCCAACTGATCACGAGTACCAGAGATTGTTTCACCTTGATCTTTGAACCAGTTTTGCAAGTCTTCTAATGACCAAGACTCAAACGACCATGAATCGTATGATTCGACCGGTTTAAGTCGGTTCTCGAAGACGAGCTGTTTGAGTCGCTCAGTAGGCGTGTTCTCAGGAGCAATAACACCGCGGGCTTGCAAGAACTCCTTCAATCGAGAATCTGACCACATGTCCATAGCCGATCTGACCATTTCAGCAGACTTATCATATGCGGTATCCTTCTTGTCAGAGGCCGAATTTATAATTTGATTATAGGTGTCCTTAATACCAGAGGAAGCAGTGTCTAAGTCTTGCTTCAGAAGCTGGCGATGGTGACGAGCAAGATTTAAAAGCTCAACTTTAGCTGGGTTTTCAGGGACAGCGATTCCCTTAGCATCGAGCCATGTTCTCAATTGAGTGGCATCCCACTTGTCAAAAGCATCGCTTTTAACTTTGCCGGCAGAATCTAGTACATCTTTGTGCAAGTTGTTAAAAGTGGTTTGAACACTCTCCTTAGTACCATGGGCTTTCTGTGAAGCCTGGTAAGAGTATTTGCGAACAAGCTTGATAAGTTCTTCGCGAGTGGCTGGTTCCTTAGGAACCTTGTATCCGTGAGACACAAGCCAATCCTGAAGATCGTTGTCTGTCCAGGCATCAAATAACCAATCAGAGGTGTCAGATGATCCTTTTTTGAGACCGGAAGCAATATAATCATAGTTGCTGCGAATTCTCTGCAAAAGTGAGTCACGAGTAGCAGCAGCCGAAGAACCAAAATGATGCGTATCAAGGAACTTTTTTAAAGCTGAATCAGACCAAGAGTCGAAGATCCAATCTTTAGTGTTTGTGTAGGTTTCCTCGATATCAGATCCTGACTTTTGCCAGGCATCTTGTGCCTGAGAGGTGAGCCACTCGTGGTTTTCTTCAGCTGCTTCCTTAACTTCAATCCCCTTTTTGCTGAGGTAATCAATCAAACGATCATCACTCCATGATGCAAAAGGGTTTGGGATGGCTTCTGTTGCCTCATTCCAGTTTTTACGGACCAAACCAATGAGATCATCACGGGAGTCCTTTGACTTGAAATGGACATTGTGTTCATCAAGCCATTTCGAAAGCTGTTTGGTGTCCCAGGAATTGTATTCTGCAAATGTTAGAAAAGAGCTTGTGCCAACAGTACTGTCAGAATAAAGCCTACCAGGAGAATGGCTGTGGAGTGGAGACGACCAAGCCGAGACAGTGATTACGAAGGCAGAAAGTAAGAGAGCGCGCGAAAATTTCATGATTGAACACTAGAACAGATCCTTGGTTTAGAAATGACCTGACTATGCAGAGATGAACAGATGTAAGAGACTGACGCATATTTATACGAAGATCCAAAATCCAATTTCAGTGTGACGGTTTAGGAACTCAGTTGTCGATCTCGGCCACTTGTTCAGGGCGAGGCTAACAAGAAGACGTTAAGCTTTGTAAATTACGATGACGTCGAGATGAGTGATGCGATGACGATCGTGATCGTAGTTTAATACTCAAATTGGAGCTCGGGTAATTTTGTGGTTGTGGTTTCTTATTAGAGTAATACCGATCATCAACGTTATATTGTTGGCTTTTAATTTAACAAATACCTACAAGGGGTGATATCATGTTCATGACACTTTAAGCGCCAAAGTCGTCACAAGTAGTTGGCACAGTTGCAAATGCGATTGCAGCTGCAGCCATCTCATCGTATGTCACTTGACAGTGCAGACTAAAGATTTAACGCCTATATCAGAATTTCAACAGGCCGTAGAGCGTAAACAATGATTGAAAAACTGTTTTCGATGCATGTGTGCATTCCCATTCTTATTATGATCTACGCCATTTTCACCAAAATTTGACTACGTTTACTCCGGTCGGATTTTTCGGGGATAGTTCTATAAACGTACTAGTGCGGCCTTACTGTAACTTTACTTGGAGGCAAAAAACGAACTATGGATATTTATTGTCAGCTTTTCCTAGATTATTGTCATCTTTGTTAGTTGCAAGTAGGCTGATTTTATAATTGGTTTTGCGTTGAATTTTGGCGATGGCCCGGATACCTTCTGCATCTGCGTCGAAGTATATGAATAAGTTTGAACGACGCTTAAATTCGCAAAAGTCCGTGCATGCTCATACTGACATTAAAACCTACATTCACTATTATCTGGTACGTACTGATCTTGAGTGGATATTCGTTGTCTAATTTGAATCATATGCTAATTTATTACAGAAGTTTCTTCCATATGTTTGGCCATACAAAGACCGCCGATTGCAGATTGATGGTGCTATGTGTCTGACTATGATGCTACTATCGCGAGCAGTCAATATAATGATGCCATATCAACTGGGACGCGTCACTAATAATCTTGCACAAGCGGAGGCAACGGGAATAATACATATTCCTTGGAAAGATATTTTGATTTATATTATGCTACGATACGTTCAAGGTCACGGCTCGCTGCTTGGTTTCTGCGAACGGTATTTTTGGACAAGAATTTCGTGGGCTGCAACCAGGTCATTATCGGTTCTTGGTTTTTCACATGTGCTTAAGTTGGATGTCGGATATCATCTTGCTCATGGGTCAAGTGAAATTATAGCAACACTGGACCATACGCAAGCAATCGCCAGTTTTATCGAAAAGATGACTTTTCAGATTGTTCCACTAGTTCTTGATATGAGTTTAGCTTTAACGTTTTTAATTACTACATACGACAAATATTACGCTTCACTGATAGTTTGTATTGGAACTACTTATGTTTTGGCGAGTACTATGCTTTCAAGATCGAGAGCGGATCAAAAGCGGAAGTTCTATACGGAAATTTATGAAGGGGTGAAGATCAAGCACGACGCAATTTCCTCTTACGAAACAGTCAAATACTTCAATGCAAAGCAGTATGAAGAGGATAGATACAAAAAAGCGGTTGAATCTGTTCAAGCAGTAAATCTTCAATATCAAGCTAGCTCACATCTTTTATCATTTGTGCAGAATACAATTTTTACTGTTGTGCTGCTGTTTTCGTCCATTTTTTCAGCTTACAAAGTTGCGTTAGGGGAACACAAAGTAGGGTCTTTTGTGACACTACTGACCTATATGAAGCAATTGCAGCACCCGTTAGATCAATTATCTAATTTTTTGAAATCTACTCAGGATAACTTGGTTAGCGCAGAGAAAATAATTGACATGCTTGAAACAGAGCCAGATGTTAAAGACAAACCTAATGCGCAAGATCTAAAAATTACCAACGGTGAGATTGCATTTTCAAATGTCTCGTTTAAATATCCAATTTCTGAAAGTTCTGATACAAGAAATCATGTGAACGCTATTAAGAATATATCTTTAACCTGTAAAGGAGGTCAAACCGTTGCTTTCGTTGGAGAGTCAGGCGGTGGAAAAAGTACTGTTTTTCGATTACTCTTCCGATTTTACGACGTCACTTCGGGAAAGATCACAATTGACAATCAAGATATTCGCGATGTGCGATTGGAATCTTTGACTTCCGCAATTGGCGTCGTGCCTCAAGAGTGCGTGTTATTCAACGAATCGATTTTGTATAATATACGATACGCTAAACGAGATGCAACTGATGAAGAGGTTTATGCTGCTGCGAAAGCTGCTGCCATTCACGAAAAAATCATGCGGTTTCCTGATCAGTATCGTACTATTGTAGGAGAACGCGGAGTACGATTAAGTGGCGGCGAAAAACAGCGCGTAGCTATAGCGCGAGTAATCCTCAAAAATCCAAAGATATTGCTTTTGGATGAAGCAACTGCGATGCTCGATATCGACTCAGAAAGACATATTCAACGTGCTATCAAGGAAATCAGCAAAGATCGAACCATGTTAATAATCGCACATCGTCTTTCAACGATTGTAAATGCAGACAAAATCGTTGTGGTACAAGATGGACAAATTTTAGAGACCGGTTCACATAAAGAGCTTATAATGAAACAAGGCAAATATTTTGGAATGTGGAAGAAGCAAATGGCGCCTATTTTTGGAGAGTATGACGAGGAGTTGGAGCATGGGAAGGATATGAAGAAAAAAGATTTATTATTTATAAATGATTTGGATATTTGATGCATACATATTGGAAAGGCGATTGGTACATAATTGAGAATAAGTTAAAGAAAGTTATGTATTTTTGGTTTCACCCTCATCACTCTCGTCATCGTCATAGGCATCAGAACTTTGGTCATCGTCAGCATCTACTGCACTACATTGTACTACAAGACCTCGTAAATCGTCATCAGTAGACCAATCTAAACCACTTCCTATTATAAGACCCTGATTTGTTAGTTCGATCTCCAAACTAAACCAAGAAAGAAAAACGACAACATACAAGAAGCACAGGCTTTATAGTCTCAAGTTTCTTCCTCACGTCATCAAGTTGAACTCGTAATCTATCTATTAGCATTGTTCTTTAATTTACTTGCAACCTCCACTCACGATTGAATTTTTCGCTTATCTGCATCGCCCAGAATCTGTTTTCTTCTCTCTTTGTTTTGTTTTACTACACCCTTTATTCTTCGCGTAATTATTCGGTTCTTGTCGTGTGCAGTTTTAATTTCAAAATATTGCTGTTTCAGAAGCTGTTGTAGTTGAGCTAACTTCTTGTGTTGTTGAAGTAGGTAATCAAATGCAGTCTCATCTTCTTGCAAAATTTGATGCTGCGCCTTTTGCTGCTCGCGACGCTTTACAGCATATAAGCTCCTAAAGTTCTTAGTATGATTCCATTGTAAAAACCGAAACCAACTTACCCAAATAACTCTTCCTTTTTGATCATGATCTGAACCTCAGCGGCAGCAGCGCGTTTCTTTAATACCTCCACATCAACACCTACAAACTGCTTTCTAACATTCCTATCTAATTCAATTTCATGCTTTTCTTTCTCGATTTGTAGTGAACGTAGCGTAGCATATCGGTCTCGTAATTTAGAAGCTTTTCTGGCTAATGATGGCGCAAATGGCTCGCCCACGACAGTCTGCGATAGTGCAACGGCATCAAGTCGAGGTATTCCGGTTTCTGCTCTTAAGCATATTTGTAAGATATCATGACATATAGAATCCAATGAAACGTGGTCAGTCATCTCCAGTAATTTGAATTCAGTTTCAGTATGTTTGTTAATCGATAAATACACGCGACGCGACAGTAACGCGTAAATATGCGCCACACAAAAGCCACACACCGCCACTTGGGACTTTCACAACAACAATAAACGCGGGTGATAGCGACACAATCGGTGCCAACTGAAAAGTGATGAGAGTTCACTTCGGGCTGACCACCTGTTAAATACCCATTGCTCTTTTATATGAGAGACCGAAAGTGGAAATGAGCGATAATGAGAGAGAGAAAGGAGATGATGGTAGAGAAAGCGAAGATATGAAGGATGAGACAAACAATAGTCTTTTTGAATTGTCGATGCTTGATTCGGATTTCATTGATAATAAACAACAGCAATTGCCACATAATATCCTGAAAGATTCTTCTGAAGTTATTGAGAACGATATACAAGACATGGACATTGATGTTGATATGAAATCGAACGCGACTATCGATCGGAATGAGCAGAAATCAACCTCTTTGATATCAGATTTACCAGCATTTGGCTCACCACTTTCACCGAAAGACTCTGGTCTTCCTATAGCTGTTTCTACTCCAGCTTACTTGTTTACTTCAAGATTTGGTGGTGGAAGCGCGAACTCCAGTTTGAGTAAGAATCTAGCTATGTTTTCAAGGACAAGTCCCAGTAGATACAGTGATTTGCGAAGAATGAACGGGACTAGAGGCAGCGGATTTATAAACCTAGGCAGTGAGATCCTTGCTAGTGCAAGTATGCCTTTTAGTAGATCACCTGTGGGATCACCGAGAGCATCGCCTGGGAGCTCACCAGAGAAGAGGGATTTGCCTTCTGCGCGACTTAATTACGGTAATAATAACGAGGAAGCAGAAGAAGATGATGACGACGATGAAGAGTATGAAGAGGATGACGAAGAAGAAGAAGAGGAAGAAGAAGAAGAAGAGAACAGTGATGAGCCAACTAGTGACAAACCGGAAGAAGGAAAACTTGAACAAAGTCAACCTAGTGGTAGTACAGAGGGCAAAGGCGAAGACAGTGAAGAAGACAATACAAACGCTAGTATTGAAAGCGCATTGCGCGACGAACAGCGTCTTGCCAACTTACGTGCACAATCGCCGCAACTTTCCACAAATCAAGCTTCTCGCAAAACTCTTCCTTCGTTTTTATTGGCTCGGAATAACGTAGACGAGTCTGGTGAACAGAAATCAAAGAACGTTAGATTGACATCGCCATCACAATCACCGACTCCAAGTCCGCGGAATTCCAGTATTGAGGAGAGTAAGTCATGGAGTTTTGGTTTGAACGACGGTCTAGGACCTGCTTTTGAGCCGTTATCAAGAGGTTTAAGAAAATCGACAGCAAAAGGAGATAAATCTGCTGTTGCGGAAGAGCCGATACCTGAAGCTCGCAGTCCACCTTTGTTGTCCACTAATTTACAGCCTAAACTGCCTGAGATTCTACAAAAAGAACTGCCTGAGGCTGTACAAGAAGAAAACTTGAAAACGGTTGAACCACAGCCGATTAAACTGTTATCTACAAAACTGCAACCAAGTGGGGCGGAAATTGCGAAAGAAGATGAGGTTCTTCCGGATTCAATGTCATCTCCTAAATCTGAGAAACAGTCTCAATCTCCTGAGCAACGGCTTGATACAGGCAGTGTATCTCCTAAATCTCTACCATCGTCACCTTTGCTCGCCATCCGTCAACAATCATTTACATCGCCAGTTCGATTACCTCGACGAAGCCCATTTAACCGCTCTCAATCGAATAGCCCTGTTCTCAGCTTCAGTCGATCACCGCGTCGCGTAAGATCTCCAGAGTCTCCAGTTAATACACCGCGAAGAATGTTACGTGATTTATCACGAGTTATAAGTTCACCTCCAGGAGTGGGTACGCCTATCCGAGGATGTACGCCGCAGAGAAATGAAGAAGATAACTCGGTGACAAGTGAGACGGACGTGGAGAAAGAACGAGAGAGGATTATTAGAAAGTTGGAAATGCTTAATAGGGATATGAAAATGACTGTGGAAGGGTTTGAAGGCGTGAAAATGCTTGCAAAGGAGACGTTAACGGAAAAGGAAGGCGATATTTCTGATGTGAAATCAGAAGAGCAAAATACTTCAGATGTGAAATTAAATGAAGTGATGGATACTGCAGCTATTGCAGAATGGGAGATTGACCCAAAAAAATATGCGCAGATGCAAAGACTAATGAAATTGACTACTTTTGTTTTATTTCTCATTCTGTTCTGGGTCGCTATTCGGATTATAGTGTATATTTATGACAAGTATATGTATGACGGTGTTGAATTTGGAGGACCTGAAATTGCCCTGGGTATGAGACGCGCTAATACGGGACAAGCGATGTACGATTGGATGTAAGGGGAGCAGTAATGAAGTTTTTAAGGGTATTTTTAGTTGTTGTATTTTTAGGTGTTTATCTGGATTGTGTACGAGTAATTAATTGTTGCAGAATGAGACAGAATGAATCTAAAGAGATTAGAAAAATTGCTTTACTAGTATCAATTGAAATTATCTGTAAGCAAGTTGGTAGAAGCAGAGAAAGAAGCTATTATACACGAAAACGGTTACTAGTCACGTGAAACGTAGGCTATGATCAAAATTGGCACTTTAACCGAAATTATTCTGAGACATTGCGATGACTTGAACATGGAAATTGAGACGATTCACGATCATGTTACAGTAGAACTCGAGTTTAAGGACTCATTTTCTTAAGGACGCCTCAAGCAAAGGACAGTTTTTTCGTGCAAAAATTAAAATCCCATAGTTAGAAGGACTTTTCTAACATTTAAGGGAGTCCTTAATTTTTTCATAAAAGTCCTT